>JAOSBK010000001.1:23930218-23942791 GCA_027568895.1 Erythroxylum shatona | reverse complement strand
GAACCACTTCAAAATATCTCTCAAAAGCTAAGAAATGAAGAAACCCTAGCTCAACTCTCTTCTTTTCTCTCAACCACCGAAATTCTTTTCTCTTTCTTTCTTATTTTCTCTTCTTCTCTCCCAATTCATGTTTTTCCTTCTCTTAAATGGAAGACTACATTTCTTTCTTCCATTTATACTTGTAATGAGTCCAAAAAGTTCATTTTACCCTTCCTTATAAGGTTATGTTCTTTTAACCTTATGTATCTTGCCAAAAATACCCTTGAATATTCTTATAACCTTATCACTTTGATTCCACTTACCCATTCAATAAATCCTACAAACTTTGACATAATTAAATAATTACAAAATGATTAATCTATCAAAACCTCAAGATTAGTTAAACCATGCTTATTCATCAAGAAAAAATTTTGGGGGCCAACATAACTTCTGGATTCTAACAAGGAGGAATTATAAGAGGAAGCAGAAGTTGTCTTCCCCCTCTAATAATAGCCTAGAATATAAGAGGGTTATTAAATAAAACATGGTGGTTGATTTTATCTATAATATTAACACCTTTCTTGTAGGGCATTTCTAGTCTAAAATTAAAGACAGTAACTGCAATAACTTGAGTTTTGTTAAAAAGAATTGCAAAGTGGTTTCTAAAGTTGAAGGGCGCCTAAGGATAAACATGTATTAATAAACTTAACACTTGCATAAACCAGCTATAAGTTACTGATCTAAGCATTCAAGGCCATTTATTCACTTAGAAAAATTCATAAGGGGACTTGACATCTAAAAAAGAGTTTGGATAGGGATTTAGTGAATGACTAATGGTTATCTAAGTTTCCAATTAGTAAGGTTTGTTTTTAAAAGCCAGTTACTCTCAAATCACACCCTTATTCTCCTGCAAAACACATTCAACCATGAAGCAAACTATTCCCATTTGGATTCAATAATCATTTAATCAATATAGAAGTCTTTGAATTTGCAATGGAAAGGAGACTCAATGTGGAAGAATAAGGAACCAAAACGTTCAAATGTATAAGGAAATTGCAATATGTCAAAAACAGTTAAAGATGCTTAATAAGATGAAATGGTCCAACAATCAAAGGCAGTGAAAGAAGTGAAGAAAGAACTTAATAAGATCTACAACATCCTGTACAATAATCCCTATGATGCTACCTTCATTTAAAATTAGAATAAGGTTTCCTATCATTATAATCAGGCAATTAAAAGAAGCTATTATATCATTAAGTAAAGATTTATGATGTCATGGATGAAGGATAGTGAAAAAAAATCAAATTATTCTATAAATCTTTGTTTATTGGTAAAAATACTAATAAGATTTATGCCATAAGAAGTTGTAGTTGGACTCTACTTACCACAAAATAGGAGCTACATAAGGAAGCTTAATGCCATTTTTCTAATTCAATTAGTAAATCAATAGAAGTAGTCTCCTCTGTTGAAATGCTGAAAATAATTATTAAGTAGGAATTTCCCATTAAGATATAATACTCCTAGCAAGCTATGTCATAACTTGTGAGATCAAAGAAGTCATATTTTGATAGATTAAATGTGTTCTCTTTTCATAAAAATGGATTTAAACAAGATCATTAAGGACTGAAGCAATCGTGGAGTTCTTTAATAAAGGAAGAATGTTGAACGAATTGAATAAAACATTCATTAGTCTAGATTTCAAGGTACATTCCCCTAACTCTATTATTGACTTTAAACAGATTCTTGTTATAATATAATCTATAAGGTTATGCTAGGACTTTAGTAGTAATATTAAAGATGGTGCTCCCTAAGCTTGCTAATAATTCTTAAAGTGCATTGATCAAAGGCATATCAATAAGTGACAATATTATATTAGTGCAAGAGCTTATCAAAGCTATAATATGAAGCACATGAGAAAAAATTGTGCTATCAAAGTGGACTTCCAAAAAGGCATTTGATTCATTTGATTGTAGATGTATTTAAAACATTATAGAAGCATTTAGGTTTCCTATACTTTTTATAGCCTGAATCAATCAATGCATCACTACAATCTCTTATAGGATTTTAATCAATGGTGAGCCCTTAAGATCATCATAGGTTCTAATCTTTACCTTAGGCATAGAAGTTATCATCAGGTTGATCAGGAACTCTTTAAATTAGGAAAAGCACTTCAAATTTCATTAAAGATTCAAAAAACCTAAGCGTTAGCAACTTATCTTTTACAAATGAGTTAATTTTGTTCTCAAAAGATGATCCAAATTTTACTAGTGCTCTCATGACAACCCTCAATACCTTTAAACTACTCTCTAGACTTTCCATAAATAAGAAAAAGAGTGAATTATTTGTTTCTCATAGTGCTGATAATATGGCACAATATCTAACTTATATCACTAGCATTAAACTTGCTCAACTTCCTATTACTTACCTTAAAATCCCAATCAACCCTAAAAGACCCATCCTTTACTGACTTTATGCCTCTCATTGAAAAGATCAATATAAGAATCAATAGTTGAAGTAATGAAGCCTTTAAATAGTTGGAGGAAAATTGTCTAATCAATTTTAAAAAGTTTGCATGTATACTGGTCATCACACAAGTGATGTCTTAAAAATATCATCAAGATAATGAAAAGAATTGTTAAAAACTTCATAAGGTTTATCAATACAAACACCTAAACACAAAATATAGTAAGCTAAGGAGAGATTTGTCTACCTAAACACAATGGAGCTCTTAGTGTTTAACCTATTAAAACTACTAATCATGTGTAAATGTTCAAAAGGTTATAGAGAATTCTTATTGGGAAAAACTCTTAGGCTATGTTTGGTTAGGTAGTTATTAATCGAATGGAATGGAATATAATATTATTCCAACGTTTAAAAGGAGGATTTATAATGGAATGGAATGGAATCGGATGAAAGGAGAGGGTTTCACATTACATTTGATTTCATCCTAAATAGTAAAAATAAGTTATCTCCCATTTAGGGGATTTAGAATGGAATGTAAAATGATAAACATCATTCTACTATATTACATTATGAACCCTTCTTCCAAAATAAAAATTCACTATATTACATTACCCTTCCATCCCTCCCAAACAACAATTTTCTAATATTATATCTATTTACATTCCATTCCATTTCATTCTATTAAAAACTTTATGTCTAGCCAAACATAGCCTTAGGTTGAAGTGGATCCATACATACTATAAAAAGCATAAAATGAAATGCAACACTTTTGAACAGAAACTCACATCTTTAAGCTTAAATAGTTACATTGATTGGAGCTCTTCAACCAAATTGACAGTGAACTCTCAATTTTATTATTGCCTAATAATTGATCACCCACTCAACCACTTTCAGAGGTTGTTGAATTAACTTATCTAAAAAATGTTATTGATATAAATGCTTCTATGTATGAAGATATACTTGCACATAAGAACTCGTTACTTATTGCTAGTAGTTCATTGAACATGTTGCTCAATCAGGGATTAAAAAATCGGGTCAAATAGAAAAGGCAAAGCAATGGCATATTCTTAAATGAATCTTGTAGGATGATGCTGAAAGGACAAATTACTAGAACTTTTTGGCATTTCTTGATATGGCTATATCAAGCTTACCCAATAACCTCTTTCACTATATCACTTGGATTTATAGATAGATTAAACACACTTGATAGACTTAAAAGATATCTAAGCCTACCTGACTCTTATGTTCTTTATAACTTGGTGAATGAAACATGTGAATACATATTATTTGAGTATGGATATTCCTCTTCAGTATGGTGCATAATCAAAGGAATGTGCTCTACAATCATTCATGACCTTAAATGGAATGATCTAATTGTATAGTGCAACAAAGTCCAAAAGAAAAATGATAGGGAATAGATCATCTTGAAAATAGCATTCAATAACACAGCACATCATTTTTGGCTTAAAAGAAATAGGTATATATTTTAGGGGAGCAGATCCTCTCTCTCGTCCAACCCTGTTGATAAATGTAAATTGCAGTTTTAGGGCATAGTTTAATATGTGTTTAGTCATTAATTCAATTATTTAGTATGTGTTTAGGTTAGAATTGTGTTAATTTGTTAATTATTTGTATTTTAAGTATTTTATGGGTTAGTACAAGCTTTTAATCTTAAATGTTATGTTTCTGAGGTATCTTGATGTGTTTGCTAGTGTTTCAGGGTCAAAATTGTAGCACAGAGAAGTTTTAAAGACATTAGGGCTGAAACAACAGCCCACGATTATGGCATAACAGGCTATGATCGTGACAGAAGCACTAAAGTTGGTGTTTGATGTATATCTTCACTCTAAATATGACGTATATCTCAACACTGACGTCGTTGTGTTAAGGCCTTCTCATTCATCCTTCTAGAGTTCTCCGCCAATGTATCTATAATTACCTTGGTGTTAGTGGAGATTATATCGAACACTTTCTTCCAGCCAGATTCTTCTATGTCTTCTTCATCTTCGGACTTCTTGCTAGTCGAGTCCTCTTCAACCTGCTGAGGTGGAGCTTTGCTAGAACTCACCTGACTAGCTCTGATCTTTACATGAGTCATTTGGTTGATGTCCCAGAGTTCATGTTACGGGACTTTAGGATTTTAGCATGCCATAAATGATGGTGATTTAGAAAATCAGGGAGGTGGACGGTTAGGCCACTACCATCAACGCCATAGTACTTAGCAATGGCGGAAACCAAATACTCTATACCCAAATTATTGGTCTTCTTATACAGAGTCGCAACAATAACATTTAACATATATGTGGAGGTGCAAACTGAGATGCTATGATCTATGCACCACAACAGAAAAAGTTACTTTGTTGAGCACCTGTTAGTTTCTGATTTGTCAAAAACCATTTGACATATGAATTATGCGATAACAAGTGCTCATGGGTTCATATAAAGTTGTTTTGGGAATTCTTAATGTCGAATCATTCTAACCTAGTGAGCTTATTCCAATAGCGAGAAACATGAAAATCATCATGTTAATCTATAATGGAAGAATCAGGGAACCCGAAAATATCACACATCATTTCAATGTTTAGTTCATAAGCTCGTCCCTACAACCTAAATCACATTTCCTTAGGGTTACTAGGTTCAAAATAAAGGGAAGTGAAAAATTTGAGAGTGAGCTCCTGGTAGACAGGATATTTGGAAGTGTATAAGCTTTGTCCATTGAATTCTTTCTATTAGATTCTCTACTCTATCTCGAAATTCTAGCTTGTCAAGCGTATTAAAATCAAAATATTTCAGAACTACTATTTGTTTAACATTAAGGGATTGGAAACGAATACCTTCCTCTTCTGTGTAGATTGGGAAGGGTACACCAAAGTCTGCCACCCTGTTCCTTCACCCTCAGCCCAAGATTTGATTTTGTCCCGATAATTGGTTGTGCTTCGTTGACTGCTTAATGCACGCCATACTAGATTGCAAATAAGTGGAAGGTTGAATAAAGTGGAAATTTGGAAGTTCAAGTGAGACTGTTTGGAGGTTCTAAACTTAGAGAAATAAATTTAAAATGATGATTTCCTCCAACTAAATTGGGGTTCATTGAAATCTGCAAGAGTCCTTTGCTCCCTACAATATATGTCCTCCATGATCGTTCTTTTTATCTCTTCTTAGCATTGAATTCTTGAGATTTCTCATTTTTATCTGGTGATATCCAAGTTGATGTGTCGTTTACTTTATGCCCATTTTTTTTATAAAGAAGATGAAAAAGCCTTAGATTAAAAAACTAAACTAATTGCCTCCCCGCTATGCAAACAGGTGCTCTCTTGTGCTCTAAATTGTTGTATGGATGAGCTTTTGCACCTGTTCAGAGCCCACCGAAATATAAGTTCAAATCTTTTATCTCGTCTAATCCTATTCAACCTTGTCCAGTCAAAAAACGTCATCATCCTCTGTAAAATAAGGTGGGTAGCTTCTTTGTAGTAAATTCTTCCTAACATCACATTGGATGGTAATGTTTTTTGACTTGATAGGTCTATAGGATTGGACGAAACAAAAGATCTAAACTCATATTTTAGTGGGCTCTAAACAGGTGAAAAAGCTCATCCGTGCAACAATTTAGAGCAGTTGAGCACTTGCTTGCACATAATTTACACATCACGTGCAATCAAAGTTATGTTTGCATTAGGACATGTTCATGGTGATATTCGAATCCTTCCACTTATGCTATCTCGATCGAGCTTATCGTACAAGGCTTGTCTAGTACGAAGTACTCAGTTGGCGTGATTTGCAAACTATTGCATCAATCCAGAGGTTTATCCAGTGCACATCTAAAGGATGGCAGCTGCAGGTTGCTCCATTTTTAAAAAAATGTTTCCTTGAGAAATTTTATGTTTCATCTTATTAATGTAATTTATTATTAAATTTAAAAACTCTATCTAAGATGACAAAATTTAGTTTAATTAAGATTAAGAATTTACTTAAAATATAAATATAATTAAGAAAATTGAATTATATTTCATAATAGAATAAAAAGATTAATATAACAATTTTCCTAAAATTCAAAATTGGTTCCGTTACCATGAGACCCCAAACATCCTTCTAGTCTTGGACGTCAGAAGAGACCAATCCGCATGACTAGGGTTTATTACTCTCCGAGCACCATCACAATCTAAGGCACTCATTTTTGGTTGGAATCTTGCAATTTCACGTCCCACGGCCACTTTGGATTGAGTTCAAAACCATGAACCGACCCGCTTTTGCCTCCGATCTGGACTCCTTCCAATTCATGCTCAAAGAATCCGTCGACCGTTTTCTGACCGACTATCGGAAAGGCGCCTCCGATTTTTCAAATTTCACCTCCATATTCTCTCGCTTGCTTCACATTTTGCCCGATCCTCCTCTTGAAATCGTATGGTTTTACGCTTCTTTGACTTCATTCTCCACCAAATTGACCACTCTACACAATTCAAACCAACTCTCTCTCGTTAAGGACTTGCTTCAACTACTTGTTTCTTGCTGTTCTTCATGTAGTACCAAAAAAAAGATAGCTCTACTGGCTCCCGTTATTTGTGAGATTTATGGGTTGGTCTTTGTTAGAAGGGACTTGAGGGAAGAGATTGAAGGTGTTCTAGAAGGTGTTATTGGTTACATAAGCATTTGTTGTGGCGCTTGTTGTCATACGAGCGAGGAATTCGAGGTTTTGGGTTCGTGTTTCGCTGATATGGTAAGGGTTTGGGTGGTGGAGAAAATTGGGGATAACGGTAAATTTGGAGAGGACTTGAGGGTGTTTTGTCCAGTTATTAGTGATGGAATTAGAAAACAAATGGTTAGTAGAGAGAGATTTGGGGTTGGAGACTTGGCTGGTGTTGTGATGGTTGAGGCTTTCTTGTTGAGGTTGTGCCTGAAGTTTGGTTGTGGAATTTCAAGAGCAGAGTTGAAGAGGGAATTGAATACCAGTGCAGTTCAGATGATGGCTGCTTTTCGGAGTTACTACTTTTTCGGTGATAGCTCTTTTCTTCTATTGCACCTTTAAATTCCTTTGGAGTTGCAGAACTTGTCATGTTTTTTATTGACGGGTCTGAAGATTATTCCTTAAGAAAAAGAAAATGTCCATGCTATAAAAGGAATTCTCATGAGTGTAGGTTATCCCGTATGCCCAATTTTATGTTTAAAGGGATTAGGTCTCGTGGCTTTATGAGTTAAATGCTTCAAATTTGAGCTGTTCGGTCTGTGACTGGATGAATCTATTTTCGATTCAGTGATGAGTGGATGCTTACCATGCATTCTCATTCTTTGATGATTGCTTTCTTCTATTGATACTGTTTCTTCTCCAAATAGTTGAGCCATGTAGTTGTTTAAGTAACCTAGTCTGTTTAATTTTCTTCTTGTTAAGAAATGCTATTCCGTTTACATTGCAGATACACTTCTCAGGATGTTGTTGGAACCAGTTTTGCCTGTTGTCTCGTTAATTGTCAGTATTCTAACTTCTGCTTGTTTACTAGTTTTTTTATAGTCAAACTTGAGCTCTAAACGACAGTTGATGGTTTTCCTACCATCTTAAATATCCTAGATGGATTACACCATTTTTATGAGATGATTTAATATCAGAAAGCAAAGATCATTTAAGGGAGCTATTAGTGGGATATTTTATGCATTGAAGAAGTTTTATAGGTTTATCTTGTTAGAACGGAGTGTGAAGAAGGCCCTAAAAGTTAAACTAGAGAGATGTGGAGAATTTGATTTACGAGGCTATAATTAAGTTATTACAGCGAAGATGTAATCAAAGAGCAAATTGTCCTTGATATGATTTGATTGATCTGTGCCTCTGTGGAGTTGCTATACACTGGACAATTTGCGAAACCTACAACATATGATACTGACTTAAAACCAGGGGGCTATATATTGTGTGTTTTATTTTGACATAAAGCCAAGGAGTGAGGCTAAGTTCTTTAATTGTTCAAAGTATTACCAGCATTTCATGTAGTTGAATAAGCTGCTGTGCTGAAATTTCGTATCAGCTGCATGTAAGGATCTTGTAGATCACGCAGTTTGCAAGGTTCAAGGCCATTTATCTTTTGTTGTAGTGCTCCAGTAACATGACAGCTGTTCATGGTTTGTTATTTTCCTAGTTTTCTTGACCAATTTATGTAGTCATTTTCAATTAATCTTTATTAGTACACGTCCCTAAAGTTAAACTTTATCCTTTTTCAGATATCTGATGATGCAGCTTTCTTACAAGAAATTCTGATGGAGGCTGTGATAATGATGGACTATTCATTCTTTTTCCCTCAAAAGGGAATACAGATACCTGATGAACACTTGAAAAGTCTTGCTGTCATGTGGCTGTTAATTGCTGATAATGCAATTCAGTTTGTCAGGTATTAGAGAATGAATACCTATCACAACAGTTAATTTGCTGGGGCCACTCTATCTAATTCATCTCACCATTCTGATTTGTGATAGGGAAACTGGTGAGTGGAACAAGGTCACATCATATGGACAAGCATTTTTTGGATCTTGTGTGCGCTATCAGTTGATAAAGTGGGTTATGGATCAGCCTGGTCTACAAGCCCAGAGAAGCCTTCCAAATGTCTCCACTCCTGTAGCTCTTATCAGTGAGTTCCTGATTATCTTTATCCTCTTGCTTTATTCCTCAATTCATCAGGGGTTAGCATCTCTGCCACTATATTGTGTGGTTATGATTCTCAGAAAGTATGCTATGATATGGAGAGGCTTCTATCATCATATCATTGCTAATGGGGAGCATTAAATTACTTGACCAGCTTTTCCTCTTGGAAACGTCATGACAACGTCTTCTAAACTGAAATGTGCCCCACTGTGTTGCTAATTGGACAAATTTGGATAGAAGCTACTTAGTGAGGAACCACTCGTGCAAATCTTTTTCATATTCTTGTTTTCATCTGTGTCTATGTTGTATCATTTCTAATTCTTGAACTGCCCAATTCCAGAGTGGTTGCTAAATGTTGAAGAACGAGGTGTAAGAGTGTTTGACTGCAAAATCTTAAAGATCTATGCAAAAGCCATCATTTGTAGATCGAGAGCAGATGAGGAGCTCTCGGCAATTTTTTCTGAAGCCCAGGATTTGCCTGAAAATAATTTGTATTACAATGGTAATGTGGGAAAATGGAAACAGGGCATCAATTATGATTTAAAGATGGTTGATTCCATGAATGTTATGTTCTTGGATGCTCCTGAACCGTTCAAAGCAGCTGCAACTAATCTTACAAGGAAGCGGAAAGAATGGCCATTGGATGAAGGGGATAAACAATTTAAGCTTGTGAGAAGTCACCTAACTGACATTTCAGTGATGGAGAGAGTTTTATCAGTTACCGGGGATGACAATTTCAGTAGTGTGACTAAGGTAGATGATCCAGTTTCTTTTGAAAACGTGGAATATATGGAGCAATGACAAAATCATCCATCAACCGATGGCGAAGTTACCGGAAATCCATGGCCTGTGGTGAATACTAGTGACAGCTTTTCTGTGCTATTACAAATTGGGATAAGAAACTTTGTTATTGCAACACGGACTTGTCATCCATGGCGGCATATTTCCCCTTCTAGAAATGTCTGGGCCAGAGTTACGTTTATGCGACTGGGTTTTGGGTTCTGGGTAGATTCCATCATTCAGTTCATTCATCCCAGTCATACATTTCTGCAAGCGACTTATCTTTGCCAATGATGAAATTGAAACTGGCCTTCCACATGAGCTCATTGCGAAGCCTAAGCACTCGATGGACTTCTTGCATTTGTATTCATTTGCTATCTCCTAAAATTCTAGCTGTATTACTCAATTTTACCTTGCATATCAGAGGCAGTAGATTAAGTTACGATTGCCGACTGTCCGAACCAGTTATATTAAGTATACAAGCATATGCTTCAGCTATATATGGCTGTGTTTGGACCCTAAGGTATGACCTTTTTTTTTTACCTGTTGAAAATTTTCATTCATACAAATCAAATTTGTTGAACAAAAACGGTCTATAACAAAATCATGAACTACGAATGACTTCATTTATGTGTAATTATCTTGAGTAACGAATGACGAATTCAATTTTCAAAACTCACAAAAGTACCACTTGATTAAGAGAATTTGATTTATGAAAAAGTTTGAAGTCTTGGATTTAAAACTTTTGATGCTGTGAAAGATTGATCGGATTAAGGACCAAGAAGCTTGTCCTCTTTGACTCAAGTTGACAGCCGAGTTGGATTGGGATTTGGGTTATTAAGGCAAAGGTGGCGTTATCTCCCCCTTATCCTCCTTTCATCGGTTGGCCGTGAAAATCCTCGCTGAAAAAGGGTCTTGTAAGACCTTTTCGATTTTGGGTAAACACAATTTCGCAACTTTGAGAACATAAAGGTCGCATGTTGTGGCAAGGTGTAAGGTTCCTTAAGTAACATGTAGTCATAAAACCAAAATTGGAATTATTTGGTGTAAGCAAAGATTATAAGTTCCAATTTGGATGAAAAGTCGCGTAGATCACTGGTGTTTAATGAGTATTTTTTGTAAGGAAGAAGAACAATTACACATCACACACAACACATCATATTTGCATAACAATTTTTCTGTATATTCCTTCATGCTAGTGTTTATGTTGGAACCCGATTCCGGAGCTCAACATTCAGAGTCATAAAGTGTGAGCATATTATCCTATAGGGTAATTTCAAGGCTCATTAGTCACTATCTTATATGAGTGGCGCCCACACCGGTCAAACATTCAAATAAACTCATTTCTCCTATTTCAGAACAAGTTTTGGGAAAAACGCAAACTGCGATTACAATTTAACTTCTTCATAACATTTGTTCCCCATTGTCTTAAATTTCTAAGGGCACCAAAATCATTCAATTTGGCTTAGAATTCTATGAGTTTGGGCCCAAAATCTTTTTGGACTGCTATTAAACTGGGACAGTACACTATACTCAACTTCTAACCAAAGATTGTAAGTCTTGGGGACTGAGTTAAAAATTTTATTCCTTTAGATCATTTGTAGCTCTATGTCTCTAGTTTATTTAGAAATAAGAAATCATCTCATTTAAAAGTAGGATGACACAGCTATGGTCGAAGAAAATCAAACAAGGTTTTGTCCTCAATTATATTGAACCTATTTCAGGATAATTGGCATAACGTTTTTTACGGATATCGAATTAAGGTGTTCTTTAGACTGTTCGAAAGAAGACCTCAAGATCTACAATCTTCATGCAGACCTTGAAGATAGATTTTGTCATTTAGAGGGACAGAAGTGGACCAGACAATAGGGTCAGACGAAACCAAATGAAGGGTAAGACGAATTGGAAAAATTGCCATAATTTTCCCTAGAGATTTAGGATTAAGGTGTTCTTTAGATGGTTCGAAAAAGGACTTCATGATCTACAGCTTTTATGCGGATCTTGAAGACAAATTATATCATTCAGAAGGTCAAAGTTGAACCAGACGATACAAAATAAATAATATAGAGAAGCTTTTTTGCAATTGACATAACTTTCTCTAGAGACATCGGATTGAGGTGTTCTTTAGATGGTTTTGAAGAAAACTTCAAGATCTACAACTTTCATGAAGACCAAATTCTATCATCCAGAGGGTCAAAATTGGATCAGATGATACAAAATAAACAATACAGAGAAGCTTTTTTGCAATTGGCATAACTTTCTCTAGAGACATCAGATTGAGGTGTTCTTTGATGGTTTTAAAAAAAACTTCAAGATATACAACTTTCATGAAGACCTAAAAGACAAATTTTATCATCTAGAGGGTCAAAATTGGACCAGACTATACAAAATGAATAGTACACAGAAGTTGATTTGCAATTGACATAACTTTCTCTAAAGACATCAGATTGAGGTAGATGGTTTTAAAAAGGACTTCAAGATCTACAACTTTCGAGAAGACAACTTTGCATAATTCAACCCAAATTAGTACAATTTTTCTCACAAAGTCAGAGCACGAATTTTGTTGGACCCCGATTTTTAAGTGACATTTAAAATTATTAAATGAAATGAAATAATATTTTTATGCTACAAGAAAAATTGATGAGAAAAGAAATTATTAGTGAAAGTGTGAGAATTTGGAGAAATTTATGAAAGTTTGACTTTTTGGCCATAGAGAGTTGACTTTTTGATTT
>JAOSBK010000001.1:23874561-23891533 GCA_027568895.1 Erythroxylum shatona | reverse complement strand
GATTATGATGTTCTTATTCCTAATAGGAATAGGAATTAGGGTTTCTCTATAAATAGAGAAACTTATATCTCATTAGTTAGAAAGACAAAAAAGAAAACCCTAGCCACTACCTTCGTTCTTCTTCCAAGAGAAATAATGTGCGGCGTTCAAAAGAGTTTTGGAACGTGCTAGCACATATTAGCCGCTACCCAGATCATTTATCCTCGTGTGGATATCGATAGAGGACATTTGCGCATTGTAGTGTCTACGAATTTGAAAAAGAAAATCCACATCAAGAGGTATTTTCATACATGTTATAGTTTTCGGTTATACTTATTGTTGTTTTATGGTCTTTTCCACTGCGTATTAAGAATACTCGGGCCATAGGCGATCCAACAAAAAGAACGTGTGTTTAGAACCTAGCAAGTTTGCTAATCTATGAGAAAGAAATCTAAAATTTCAAAAAGGAACATAACCAAACATAATTTAGAGCAAACCTTTTACAATAACTGATGTAAACTTACCTAGGAATAGAACTTAGAAAACAAATGAACAAGATTGAAATTTTACCAAAGTAACTAGAGCTGAAAGCCCATAAAAATAGGGATATCATATTTTTAAGTTTTATTCATCATAAATCATTTTTATTATAATTGAACTATATTTTATTTAATTATAAAGCCCAAAACATGTTAAAGATGGTTTATAGTAATTTTCTAATTTATTATTTGGATTATGTATTATTATAGGGTTAATTTTCAATTTGATTCAAAAAAGTCTTAATGGTGGTACTTTCCTTGTGACACTAGGAATCTTAATTGAAATAGGATTACAATAGTCTTAGTTTATTTATTATATTAGAGTCCTAGTTAGAGTGGAACTACTAGTTCATTTCCTAGTTAAATAAGGAATGTCATAGTTCCAATTCAAGTATTCTTCTTTTTAAGAAGTCCATGTATATTCATTAATAAATAAAGGATAATACAAGGACCAATTATAGCTTGGAACAAGAGTTTATAACTTTTATTACAAACAAGTTGGTCGTCTTAGGAAACCATATCCTTTTTACTACATTACTAGTGATATAGTACCACTTTGTTAACAAAAATCAGACTTCCCCTACTCCTCCTCGCCCTTACTAAGAGTCAACGTTGATGTTCTATGCTTCTACCATTGTTATGCTAAATTTCATGCTTTCCCTTTTACTAAATAATGTTTCCTTGACCCATATTTCTATTTCCTTCAACACTCGGTTACTCAATTTCTCCATCCTTTTGAAACATCGTGCATTTCTCTCCTTCCAGTTGTTATACATACATCATTCTATAGATAGGATTAACATTAATTTATTCTCTTAAGTTCTTATTCGATTTACTATAATCCAATTTATTACTTCTGAAAAGTTTCTCCTACTATAAGTGAGTTACAATTTATTCATTGAGCTCTCCTATATTTTCTTAGAAAACATACATTCAAATAATATATGGTTTTGACTTTTTAGTTATTCTTTGCAACAAAATCATAGGTTCACCATATTTATGTATCTTAACCTATCCAATATGTTGGTTTTCCCCTTCACTCTTAACCATATAAGAAAGTTATTTTAGGTGGAACATTTTTGTTCCATATCTTCTTTGCTCCTCAAATCTATCTCATCTTACCTTGAGTAGTTCTTTGCATGAGTTATTATTGAAAGCTCCCTGAGGAGTGCTTGAGCCAAATATACTAGTCTTCATTTCTTGCGCAGGTCTGTATCTTAATAAGATTGGGTTTGCTTCTTTAGGAACATCATTACATTGACTCATATTTATCTGTTCTTTGACTTTGAAATTTATTGAGAACCTTCTCAGTAATTTTGGCTTGAGATGTGAATTGTTAAAGGATCTGCCTTACACTAGTTATTAAAGTATAGTGATACCAATTCTTTATTTCCCACTGGGCATTTAAAGTTGTCAACCATACTTTTTTTCAGATTGAGTAGTTGTGACATAAATCAAGATATGGAAGTCTCATCTTTATATTCTGATATAATTATGCCTTTTAAGATGTATTCATGCACCTATTTGACTTCGAAGGACTCCTTGTTCACTATAAGTCTCCATAATCTCTTGAATGTAAACACCTTATTGCTAAGGTGTATTGAGGTGATTCTCAAACCTTCTTCATACTTTGATTTATAAAATTTATTCCATACCACTTTTTCTTTGTATTTCTTGTTATGAGTGCCTACCTAAAGAAAACTTCTAAATTTTCTCTTTATTGTTTTAAATAGCTCCTTAATAAGGAAGAAATCAGAAGTCTAATCAGTAGCCTTGATCAGAGTTACCCTCCCTACATAAGACAAAATATTGTTTATCTATACCCTGCCTATATAAGACAATATATTGTTTGTCTAATTATCAGCCTCTTTTGGATCTTTTCTAGTAAAGGTGTACACTCTCTATAACTTAAGTTCCTTATAGAGGTAGGTAATATAAGATATAAGAAAGGGGGTTACTTGATTTGAATGTTAGGCTAGAAAAATAGCCAATTTTTGACCTTACTCTGGCTAAAATGGACATTTTGACTCTTATGGAAGTTAATACTCAATCCTGACATGCCTTGAATGTTTTAAGGGATGTCATCAAGTTACTTACTAACTGGTCACGTGCCTTAGAGAGAAGATTATCTTTTTAAATGTTTTTTCTTATTAATCTGGTCAAAGCTTCCATGTATATGATAAATAAATAAAGTGATAATGGATCCCCCTTTTGTAGTCCTTTACCCCCTTTAAAGATTCCAGATGGTTCACCCTCCATTAATATAATGAATGAAGTCATTTCAATGCATTTTGTAATCCAATTCATAAATGTTCCTTGGAATACAAAGGCTTCTAGAAGATTTGTAATAAATTTCCAACTTTTAGAATCATATGCTTTATGCAAATCCACTTTGATGGCAAAATTTTTAGTGGAATTTCTCCTTAAAGAATCTTTAAACACCTTTTGATCAATAAATGCATTATCACTTATCAATCTATTTTCCATGAAGGCTCCTTGTGTGTCACTTATTTGAGGTTTAAGCATTATCTCCAGTCTTAACACCGATAACTTGAGATGATTTTGTAGACGAAATTGCATTAAGAAATTGATCTATACTCATCTAGTTAGTTCATATTTGAAGTTTTAGGAAAAAAAGTATATAAGTCATATTGATTTCCCTGAAAAGTTCACCTTTTTCAAAGAATTCAAGGATAATAATGGTGCATATGTCCTTAATTAAGGGCTGAATCTTTAGGTAAAAGTAACCATTCAATCCATCTGGTCTAAGGGCCATTTTAGGGTTCATTTCAAACACTTCTCTTATTAGACCCCTTTTATTAAAAGGGATGTTAAAAATAAAATTAAACTATAGTAAACTAGATATAGACGAAGGATTCAAGTAATTGTTGAGATAAACTTATAGTATTGGTAGTTAGTCTATAAGGAGTTTTTAAGGTACAAATATGCTTCCTTCTTTAGTTCCTCTTGTGTAATGGTCATATTACCACACATTATTTTCTAAGAGTAAATAAGGTTGGTATTTCTTGTTGCTTGGATTTTTCGATATAAAGCTTCATTTTTTGTCTCTTTCTAGGCTTTACTACACTTTTGAGTTCTACTTAATAATGTGTTGTAGTTCCAAACTTCCTTATTGTAATCAGTGATATCATCTTTATCCTTATGTAATCAAAAGAGGTCTCTACAATATTTTTGTACTTCCCCTTATATCTTCATTAATTGGGGCTTGGAGTTTTTGATCTCTCCTTATGTTCAAGTTTCCTTTCATATTTCACCTTCTTGATTTCCTTTTAATGAATTTCAATTTCTTTATTCATATGAATCCTTGTTGCCATTAGACATAATACGAGAGTCCCTTCTCCAAAGTCTCTGTAAAACCAATTTCTTCATACAATCAATTATTAAACTTGAATGGAAAATTCCTCTTGCTCTTAGTGAATATATCCATAATTACTATAGGAAAGTGATATAAAATTCTTGGGTTCAAGAAGTTTACGCAACTTTCCTTGAATGTAATCATCCATTGTTTATTGATGAGTGCTCTATCTAATTTCTTACTATTTCTCTAAGAGTAAAAGTATCCTAGATATCTAAGGTTTGTCATTTCTAGATTTTCCTTAGGCACTTTAAATTCCTTATTGAAGTTCCTTAAGCACACGTTACCTTCAGCCTCTAAATTATAAAGAATACAGTTGATGTCCCCTATAATAAGCTAGGTATCCTTAATTGTAGTTTGTACTAGGTATCCTTAATTGTAGTTTGTAACCTTATCATATTATTCCATAATATTTGCCTCTACAATGCAAAATTTGTTTCATCAACAACGACACTAAAATGTTTGTATTCTTCTACTTATACCATACCACTAGGTGTATGAGAAGGTTAGTTTCTAGTACCATATCCACTTTTATACTCCTAGAATCATACCTAACCATTCAATTGGAGTTAAGTAAATATAGTGCCTTGGAAAGCAAGTGTATTTACATATAACTTAATCTTCTTCCAGTTACTTTTTGTAATGAAAATATTTATTATTAAACAAACAAAAGGGTTTGGTTTTAATTATATGAGCATAATATAACTAATCATAAGATACCAAGATTCCTTTGAAAGTAATTTACATATACATGAAAATGTATAGGAAACATGTATATTATTAGAATCTATAAGTCCAATTAAATTCCCCACTTGGCTTCTAAGAAGGTTATCAAGCAAAGTAAGAAATATAAATAAAGGTTACTGGAAATAAGAAAGAAGAAAGGAACAAAGTAGATTCTGAATAATAATATCGGAACAATTTAATTAAGAGTTAATTAAATTGGGTATTAAAGCCTATGATTGAATGTTGGGCTTACACTAATTAATTGTTAATTAGAAGCCCAAGTGAGCATTAATATTGGGTTAGACTTTGGTTTAATTTGATTAATTAAATTAAAACAAAGTTATTAAAGAAAAAAGGAGGGCATATTTTGGTTTTATAGCAAAATGTGCAGCTGCACATTTAGCATTGAATTGCTAAATTTAAGATGGCATTTATATTCTTTATCATAATTAAATGGAATAATGATCTTATCATTAAATGGTTTAATGGTTGTCTTTTAATGATGGTGTGTAATGTAACTTTTTAGCATTCATTTGATTAAAGAAGGAGCAGGTGCATTTGATGTACTCTCTCCCTTCTTTCATCTCATAACAGAAAATGAGAGGGTCTCATTTAGGTTATTGGTCTTTTCATACAACCACCTTAAACAAATGAGATGGTCTCATTTATTGGCTTCTTTATGTTTGATTAAGGAATGAAGTGATGCATTGGATGCACTTTACTTCTTTTCTTCATCTATAACTGAAATTGAGAGAATGAGAAGAGGGGCTGTTGCATTTTTTATTCACTCTCTCTTCTCTTGCATAGCCTAGTCGAAACTTGAATGAGAGGAGTCTCATTTTTAGTTTCTTTCAACTAAGGAAAATCACCTAAAATATTTCTTCTCCTTTCCCACTAAAGGATCTTGTTAACCAAGTTGTCCAAGGAGAACAAGTGGTAGATCGGATTGGTTGAGGATATAATGATGAGGAGAGGATACATTGATAAGGAGAGGATACAAAAGCGAGGAGTCAAAGCTCTAGGATGGAGTCAGTATAGTTTCCATCTTGTTCTTATGTTAGTTATTTTTGTTATATCGTATCATGTATAGCTTAAACATGTTGATTTGGTTATTATACTTTCGCTGCAATATGGTTTCTTTTTTTTTTAATCTACGATTTTAACCAAATCACACATGATTTTGTTTTCGATCCAACAATTGGTATCAGAGCAATTTTGTTATGCATGATTTCGATTCCTATATGTGATGCATTGATTAGCAATTAAATTTTGTATGCTACATATTTTGATGTGATAAATATATATGGTGTATATGTTGCTTTTTTGGTTATCCATGGAATTTAGTTTTACCTTGTAAGTTTTCTTCATTTGGTTTGTAACAAGGAGGGTGGCCTATTATCGTCATGTTTCCTCCTTGGATTCATTTTTCTATTTTCTTTGATTTTGTAATGTACAAATTTCTGTAATATTGATAATGGAGCAACCATGGATCAAAGAAAAGACTAGGTAATTGTTTGGGCATATCCTTTGGTGTATTGGCAAAGTTTCAGTTTTATGAAAACAAAAATATTGGAATTTTTTGGTGAATTGGCAAAGTTTCAATTTTGTGATAACAAAATTACTGGATTTTTTTTGTAACAAGTTTCAGTTTTATGAAACACAAGTGTTGGAAATTTTTAGTTTTAGTTTTGTCAAAATAAGTGCTGGAAGTTTTGAGTTTTGGTTTTGCCAAAACAAGTGCTGGAACATTTTTAGTTTTGAATTTACCAGAAAAAACAAGTGCTGGAATTTTTGTTTTCAAAGGGAAAAATTCAATTTTATGAAAATTCCATTACATACTTTAAACGGATTGGGCTGGGTCATTTGAGTAAAGAGTTCGAAGCAAAAGATCCAAGTCCAAGAAATTTTTTCTTAGGCCAATAGCCTTGTAATTTGTTTTTATGTTCTAGGATGGATAATTAAAGGTAGTGTTATTATTCATAAGATGAATGGATGCTAATAATATGTGATATTAAGTGATAGTATGCCATTTAGAATAATTGCAAACCCCTAGACTTTCCCATGCATTCATTATGTATGAGATATATAATGAAGCAATATAGGATGGTTAATAAATTGCATTTAGAAAAGATGGTATTTATTAAAACTTAACTCCTAAAAAGATTGAGTGGGTGAGGACGCTCATGTGAGAGTCCACGATCTCCATGTGATGGCCCATTTGCATGTGGTGAAATGTTGCTCCCTACCAGAGGACATGAATCCTATTTCTTACATAGTTTGGGTCTCTTGAAGGATAAGTCCACTCATTGGTAGTAAATGTGACCTCTTGTCGAGCCATAGTTTGTAAGTACCTATAGTGGAGGAATCAAATGGTTACACACTCAATATAGTTTATCAATAACCTGCATAACGTAGCTCTGTTGATAAATGTATGGACCAAATTATGGCATTTTCCAAAAAATTAGGCATGAAGATGCTTGGTAATTTTTTAAGCGGGAGGGTTCCAGTTTTTCTTTTAATGGATAAGATGGCCCACCGTCACTTAGTCCGTTATAGATAAGAAAAATAACCATCATACAAAGATTTAAGTTTTTTAATTTTTGTTAAATCTATCATCATTCATACAAGCATCATGATATTATACAAAGTTCCAATATTGTTGACAAATTTATTTTATCAAACATAATCACCACAATATGAATCCTCTAACTTTGTTCTTGATTAATAACAAATTAGAAAACGGAGACAATTTTAATGAATAAAGACGTAACCTTGACATTGTTCTTCAATATAAACGAATTTTATAGGTAATAACGAAAAATGAGTCTACACCTCTAGTTGGAAATTCAACTTCTGAGTAAGTCCAACAACATAAGTGATGGTATAATGATGATAAGGTTACTAAGTGCTATATTTGGCTTTTATCAGTGAAATGTTGCAACAACAAATTGCATGCATGAAAACTACTAATGCAATGGTCCATCACCTACATGAGATGTTTGGTGTGAGGACCTACAAGGGTGAAAGCTATCAAAACCTTTAACAATCTCAAACAAAAGCCTGGTGAACCGGTGCGGGATTACATACTTAAGGTAATCTATGTGGTTATTGAGGTTGAGATGCTTAGGGTGGACATGGATGTGGAAACGCAGATGATGATGATCATCAATAGCTTAAACTCTTCTTTTTAGCAGTTTAAGTTGGACTATGAGCTCAACAGCAAGGATTACACCTTAGGTGAGTTGATGAATACCCTACAGAGTACAGAGGAGATATTAAATATCAAGGCTAATAGGCCAGAAGCTAATGTAGCATATTCTTTTAATACCAAACGTAAGGGCAAGCAAAAGAAGAAGGGTCCAATGAAAAAGAAGGCCCAAATAGGGGTCAAAGCCCAACCCATGAAAAAGAAGGCCAAAGTGAACACTAAGGGAAAGTGTTTCCAATGTGGTAAGTAGGGTCATTGGAAAAGAAACTGTTCAGTCTAGGTATGAGTTTCCTAAGCTTGTTAGGAACTAGAAATGTGACAGATTCATCTGAATATTGGATGTTAGATTCAGGAGCCACTGACTATATTTACAACTCTTTACAGGGGTTCTAACAAAGGAAAATACTACATAAAGGCCAATTTCAAGTCAAGATAGCAGATGGATCCTATGTTTCAGCATAATCAGTGGGAGTAGTTATCCTAGACTTTTCTAATGTTTATAGGTTATATTTGGAGGATGTATATTACATCCTAATGATTGTAACGAATATGATTTCTATTTTTTGGCTAATAAAATCAGGTTATTCCTTATATTTTGAAAATGTTGTTTCAATATATGAGAATAAGGATTTTGTTTGTAATGCAACAATTAAACACGGATTGTTCTTTATAGAACCTATGATAGGTTCACTAAACACCACAAAATTAATAAAACCAAGACAATCTAATCACTCTAACATTAATTCAAAATATCTATGACACTTAAGAATGGGTTATATCAATCAGAAAAGACTTGATAGGTTAGTAAAGGATGGGATCTTTATAGGCTTGGATAATGATCCATTACCTACCTGTGAATCTTGTATTGAAGGAAAAATGACCAAGGCCTCATTTCTTTCTAAAGGAAACAAATCTAAATCCAAGTTGGACCTAGTACACATTGATGTGTGTAGGCCCACGAATGTATAAGCTAAAGGAGGTTATGAATACTTTATAACCTTTACAGATGATTACTCTAGACATGGCTATTTGTATTTGACGCATAAAAAGAGTGAGTCCTTTGAAAAGTTCAAACAATTCAAAGCTGAAGCTGAGAAGCAGCTAAGCAAGCCATTAAAATAACTTCGATCGGATCGAGGTGGTGAGTACTTATCTAGAGAGTTCCAACAATTTTTAATTGACAATGAAATTGTTTCTAACTTGTCAGCTTCTCGAACACCTCAACATAATGGTGTAGCAGAGAGGAGGAATAGGACTTTATTGGAAATGGTAAGATCAATGATGTCCTAAGCTAGCCTTCCATAATTGTTATGGGGATATGCCATATAAACGGCAACTTATCTTCTTATCTTTACTCCATCCAAAATGGTGTCTAAAACACCTAGGGAGTTATGGACTGGTTGAGTGCCTTCATTGCGGCACTTAAGGACTTGGGGCTGCCTAGCTTATGTTCTAAGGCCTGAATCCACAAAGATGGAACTAAGGTCAACAGTATGTTTATTTGTAGGATATCCTATGGGTACATGAGGGTACTATTTTTACAGTCCTCAGGACAAGAAGGTATTTTTGTCGACAAATGTGACCTTCTTGGAGCAAAAATTTATGAGAAATCACAAAGGAAGAAGTGAAGTAGTACTAAAGGCGTTAGCTATTTCATCTAAACCAAGAGTTGATTTAGATATAGCAGAAGAAGATGTCAAAATGGATTCAAGAGTTGAATTAGAAGAGCAACTTGAACATCAAGTAGTGCCTAGATGTAGTGAGAGGGTTGTGAGACAACTAGATAGATATCTAGGTCTAGGAGAAGGCATAATTTCCAACTCAAACCAAGAAGAAATAGACCTCATTACTTATACACAGGCTTTTAATGATGTTGATGTCAAAAAATGGCTCAAGGCGATGGAATCAGAAATAGATTCCATGTACACCAATGAAGTCTGGATCCTTGTAGATCTACCACCGGATGTCAAAGTCATAGGGTGTAAATGGATCTATAAAAGGAAAAGAGGATCTGATGGAAAGGTAGAGACTTTTAAAGCTAGATTGATAGCTAAAGGCTATACTTAAAAAGAGGGTATAGACTATGAGGAGACTTTTTCTCCAGTTGCCACGCTTAAGTCCATCAGAATTCTTTTGTCCATAGTAGCCTATTTTGATTATGAAATATGGCAAATGAAAGTTAAGATCACATTTCTTAATAGGGATCTTGAGGAGACCATTTATATGGCCCAACCAAAAGGATACGTTGAGCTAGGTAATGAGTATAAGGTATGTAAATTACAGAGGTACATTAATGGAATTAAGCAAGCATCTAGGTCTTGGAGCATTAGGTTTGATAAGTCTATTAAAACCTATGGGTTTATACAAAACCTAGATGAACCTTGTGTCTATAAAATAATACAAAAAGGCAAGGTTACTTTCCTAATCCTATATGTAGATGGCATTCTGCTCATTGGGAATGATGTGGGAATGTTATCTAAGGTTAAAGGATTACTGAATGAACAGTTCTCAATGAAGGATTTAGGAGAGGCTAGCTATGTTTTAGTTATCAAGCTTACAAGGGATAGTAAGAACAAATTGATAGCCTTGTCTCAAATAACCTAAATTGAGAACATGCTCAATAAGTTTGCCATGCAAGATTCCAAGAGGGGTTTCACACCTATTAGATATGGAATCAAACTTTCAAAGGAGCAAGTACCTAAGACCCAAGAGGAGGTCGAATGCATGCATAACATTCCATGTGCTTCGGCAGTTGGAAGTTTAATGTATGTCATGCTTTACACTAGACCGGATATCTGTTACGTAATGGGACTAGTAAGTATATTCCAGTCCAATCTAGGAATGGAGCATTGGACTGCAGTTAAATGCGTACTGAAGTATCTCCATAGGATGAAGAACTTAATGCTTGTTTACTCTGGAAGTATTCTTATTCCGATAGGATATACAGATTCTAATTTCCAATCAGATGTTAATTAAAGGAAATCAGCTTCTGGTTCTATATTTGTTTTAAGAGGTGGACCCTAGAGGAGTGTCAAACAATCTTGTGTTGGTGATCTATAGAGGCTGAGTATATTGCTGTTTGTGAATCAGCAAAAGAAGTAGTCTGGCTCGGCAAGTTCCAAAATGATTTAGAGGTAATTCCTGAGGAAGAAAAGGTTGTTAAACTTTATTGTGTTAATAGTGGGGCAGTGGCTAATTCTAAAGAACCTCAGAATAATAAAGCTGCTAAACACATAGAGAGAAAGTATCATCTCATAACAGAGATAATACAACATGGTGAGGTGAATGTGGTAAAGATTCCCACAAAGCAAAACCTTGCTAGTCCATTCACAAAGACGTTGCCTTAAAAGAGTTTTGAGGGTCATCTAGTAGGGATGGGAATGAGGGATATGTCAAACTTTCTTTAGGAAAAGTGAGAGATTGTTGAAGTTATATAAATATAGTGCCCTAGAAAGCAAGTTTATTTACATATAACTTGTTGGACCCCAAAATTTTTAATTAATTTGTATTGATTTAATTATTCAATTATTTAGTTATGATTTGTTTGATTA
Organism: Erythroxylum shatona; assembly: GCA_027568895.1. Lineage (NCBI taxonomy): Eukaryota > Viridiplantae > Streptophyta > Magnoliopsida > Malpighiales > Erythroxylaceae > Erythroxylum > Erythroxylum shatona. Next base: position 23,880,154 of record JAOSBK010000001.1, on the reverse strand, counting down.
TTTATTTGTTTGATTATTTTGAATAGAAAAGGTGGAATTAAATTAGCGTTGAGTGGTGATTCGGAGATTTTGTTGAGGCGAAGACAGATGTTCATCGCGGCAAACATGTAAAAACGGTTATCACCATAGTGAAGCTAGATGTTTGCCGAGACGAACCTCTGTGGAAGGGTAATTTTGGTAGAACAAGACTAATGAGGGCTATAATTGGAAATAAAAGAATAAAATTGTCTTGAATTTAGAAGAAGAGAAGAAAAGTGTTGTCGAAGTGAGAAGAGAGGAAGAAGAAAAACCGAAGAGAGAAGAGAAAAAGAGAAAAAAATTGTGGGAAGCTTGGAAGGGAGAAGAAAGAAGAAGAAAAGAAAAGGAAATCAACTTGCTAGAGGTAAGTCTATCATCTTTCTTCTTGCTTTGTTAGAAAAGGGATTAGAGAAATAGGGAGATGAAACCATTTGTGATTTTCGTGGGTTTTGAGTTAGGGAAAACATAGAGTAATGTGGTATTATAGTATACGAAGATTTGAATGAGAGAAAGATGGGTTATATGTGAGATGTGGAAGTGAGAATCTGGAAAAATTTACAGACAAGTTGCATTTTTGCGAAAATTCACTGCGGCCAACTCTTAGGTTCTCCGTGGCCAACCTGTGAGAAATCAAAATTTGTCGTAATCAACTTTTTGATTCGCCGTGGTGAAGTTTTTCCTACACAACTTGAACATGCTTCAACATTTTAGGCATAATGTTTTCTGTGGATATCCAAATGGAGTGATTTTCAATTTGGAGTAAACTAGAGATATAGGGTTACAATTTGTCTGAATAAATATAGTTTTGATTTAGTCCCTAAGAATTTCAATTTCGGGATGAATATTGAGCACAAAATACTGTTTTAGTATAAGAACAATCCGAAAAGGTTTGGAATTTTCATATTACTAAGTCAAATTGAATGATTTTGGTGTCATTAGAAACCTAAGAAAATGGGAAACATTTTTCTAGAAGGAAGTGTTATCAAATTTCTTCATTTACCTAATCAGAATAATCATGGAAAATTGACCTGAAGGTCTAGATTTTTGAAAAGGTTATAGCTCAATTTTAGCATTTTTGATTATTGAAGTTTTATGAATTTTCATTTGAATTTGGATTGAATGGAACATTGGTTTGTGCTAGGAAACTAAGAAAACCATATCCAAGAGCAAGAGGAAGGGCACGATTGAACTTAGATTTTCAAGCAAAATTAGGTGGGTAATGTATTTACAGTTATTGTGTAATTGGATAAATTCTTACCTATGTGTGTGTATGTTGATTTGCTTGAAATTGAAATCATTGTGAATGTTTGAAAATACATGATGAATTATGATTATATTATACCTTGAAAAAGGTTATAAAATTTTGTATAAATGAAAAGAAGAAAAACCATGAAATTATGAGCATATGATGAAATGATTTGAGCATGATTATGTTCTTTTGTTTTGGCAAGAGTGGAACCATTTCGTTCGTCATGTGCATGTTGACAAGAACCTTCTCCCGGCTGCCCGCTTCTGGCATACGAGATCCAAAAAGTGGACTCATTTCATTCATGGTGTAAACTTCGATTTCTCCATTTTGTTTCCATGGAACCCTTGAGCCAATTGTTTATGCATTGCATATTCGATTTGTTATGTATGATGCATAATTGAGTGTGATACTTTGATGGATAACTTACATAATGTGTTCTATGTGATGACATTTTGTTAATTATGAGTTATGAATTGAATTGTGAATTATTGAATTGCTAGACATATAAGTATATATGTTTGATTGTGTGGCTCATTACCGATGGCTATAAGTATATTAGCCACTGAGCTGTGTAGCTCAACCTACTATTTTCACTCCTCAAGTGCAGAACAAGACGACAGCTAATCCTTGTAAGGCATCAGAAACTCCAAGATAGTTAGAGACTTTTGTTCTAAGTTAGTGACTATTTTGGATAGTTTTAGAAGCATATCAACATTGAGCATCCTTATGTATTTTGTTTTAAGTTAGTGGTGTGTATCATGATATGTAAGTGAAGCTTGTTCAAACACTTTTGATTTAGTAATGAAATGAAGAATTGAAGTTTCTTTTGTGCATGATTATGTTATCTGGTGGGCGAGATGGATGGTTTGAATTGTACGAATAGTGTATGTGTCTAGTATGTGCAAATTTGTATTTGAATGTTAGAGTCTAGGTTTCGAATCTTGGTAGTTCACCACGGCGAAGCTAGAGGTTGTCGCGCAAACTTCTCCATCAGGCGTTCGCCTTGACGAAACGTCACTTTACACGCTGCCAATCCTTTGAATTTGAATCCTTTCTGCCTTATCCTCACGTGATCCTTACCTGACGGCCTCGAGTGGTTGCCTCAGAGTAAGGAAACGGGACCTGGGCCAAACAATGTTTGGTATTATAGTGATAGTTGGACTCCAGAAACGAGGTCCAACATCTTTTGGTATCAAAGCTTAGCCTTTTCTTAGGCTTAGAATGCATAATAGTATGAATTATATGTTATGTGATTATTTGTTGCATTGTGACTTGATTGATTGCATTAAGTGACATGCATATCATGTATACATGTAGGAAATAAGATTGAAATGTAAGCTAATCATTAGTGTTTCAATTGAAGGAGTAAGAAGCCACCTCGTAGAAGGACACAAAGAGTTCTGCAAGGATCGGTTGCACCTGACTCTCCGCTAAGAGAGGAGAATATTGATGAGCCAGCAGCCCTAGGAAATGCTGAGGCTTCTGTAAGGCTTGGTGGCAGGCCTTTTCAATCACCGACGTATGAGTTGCCAGTTTTACGAGAGCAAGTGCCTCTATTGGATCCGATAATGTTCCAGGCTTTTGTTTAGGCCTTTTTCTATGCCATGGGTCAGATGCCACAATCTTCTGCTCCAGCTTTAGTTAAGAAAGGAAAGCAGTTTGATAAGTTGAGGAAGTATGGGGCAGTGGACTTCTATGGGACCACTGATCCAGAAGAAGCTGAGACTTAGATAAGAAAGATAAAAAGGGTGTTAGACTAAATGGATTGTGAAGATGAGGAAAAAGTTAAATATGCTGCCAGTTTGCTTCAGGGAGATGCCTTGCATTAGTAGGAATGTGTACTAGAGTGTCAGATGAGACCGCTAGTATTGGCATGGAAAGACTTCTTAGCTGCTTATAAGAAGTACCTGTCTAAGGTGTATATTTAGTAGAAGCAGAGAGAGTTTTTGAGTCTCACTAAGAGGGAAATTATAGTGAGTGATATGAGCTCTGGTTTACATAACTATCCTGGTATGCAGCATAGAAAAAGTGGTGGTACAACATTTTTGTGACTTTCAACAACTGGTTGAAGTGATACTGAGGGTTGAAAACATTGAGAACATAAAGAACATCGTGAACAAAAAGAGAAAGGGGAGAGAACAATTTAAGAAGGAAGGTGGTGCTTCTATGCTATAGAGGAGTGCCAAGACCTTCCCTGTGTAGTCTAAGGAGAGGAGCAGTGGTGCAAGCAGGTCCAGACAGATGAGGATTATTTCTCATCAAGCCTCAACAGCTGGAGGCAGTAAAAGAAGAGTGGGGGATAGGCCACCCATTACCAAGTGTGACCATTATGGCAAGTTCTATAGAGGAGAGTGTTACAGATTAACAGGAGCTTCCTTCAATTGTAGAGAGAAAGGGCATATGGTTAAAGAGTGCCCTTAGTATACAAAACAAGAGAGAACTCAGATACAAGTTTCAAAGAGAGCTAAGACTATGGGGCACAAGACTACAACTGAGGTGGGCAGTTCTGATGCAGCTAAGAGGCTGAATCCTCTAGGGAGACCAAGGGGCAAACACTAGCTAGGCTGTTTGCAATGATATGGGAGAGGATGCAGAGATAGCTCTAAAAGTTGTGACTGGTATGATTAAATTATTTGATGATGATATTGTTGTTTTGATTGATGTAGGTTCTACCCATTCGTTTGTGTCATCAAGTAGAACTGTGTATGGTAGAAATCTGGGCCCATTGGATACTCCCTTAATGGTGAGGACTCCAATCGACCAGTATAGTGTGATTATTCAAGTGTATAGAGACTGTGAGATATGTATTGGAGGAGAACGATTAGTGGTAGATCTAATGCCATTGAAGATGGGAGGATTGGATGTGATTTTAGGCATGGACACGTTAGAGAAGTATAATGCTAATTTGGATTGCAAATGGAAGATAGTAGAGTTTGAGTTGGATGACGAGAGAAAGGTAGTGTTTGTGGAAGACAAAAAGTCAAACCCGTCTAGATTTGTTCCAGCTCTGCTAACAGAGAAAATGATGAGGAAATGGCGTGAAGCATTTTTGGCCTATGTGGTAGACACGAAGGTAGATGGAGGAAAATTAGAGGAAATTCTTGTATTTATGGAATTCTCGGATATCTTTCCTGAGGAATTACCAGGACTACCATCCTTAGGGAAATTGAGTTTCTCATTAAGATTCTTCTAGGTACTGCACCAATATCAATTCCTCCTTATAGAATGGCTCCAGTGGGATTGAAGGAGCTTAAGGAGCGATTGGAAGAGTTGTTAGAGAAAGGTTACATTAGGCCGAGTTCTTCACCTTGGGGAGCTCTGGTGCTTTTTATAAAGAAGAAAGATGGATCGTTAAGAATATGTGTGGATTACTGGAAGCTCAATCATGTAAGAATATGTGTGGATTACTGCAAGCTCAATCATGTCACTATTAAGAATAGATATCCACTCCCACGTATAGATGATTTGTTTAACCAATTGTAAAGGGAAAAAGTCTTCTCCAAGATAGACTTGAGATCGGGAGATCAGGTTATCACTAGTTGAGAATAAAGGAGTATGATGTGTCAAAGACTATTTTTAGAACACCTTATAGGCATTTTGAGTTTTTAGTTATGCCATTCGGATTGATGAATGCCCCTACAACTTTTATGGACTTGATGAATAGAGTCTTTAAGTCTTCCTTAAACCAATTTATCATTGTCTTTATTAATGATATATTGGTTTATTTCGAGAGTGGTAAGGAGCATGAAGAACATTTAAGAATTACTTTGGAGATACTGAGGAAGAACAAGTTGTATGCCAAATTTGATAAATGTGAATTTTGGTTAAAGGAAGTGGCATTTCTTGGACATGTCATTTCGGAGTAAGGATGTTGGGACCCGATTTCAGAACCGGATCCCAACCGGGAAAACAGAAAATGAACATGAAAAACGAAAACACAAACCAAAGCGAAGGCGAAAAGACAAATTAGCGGAACAAAATCACAACGCGAAACAAAAGGCGAAACCGAAAGCAAATCGAATATCAAAGCGAATACACATCGGAATCGAATACAAAAATGCATCGAATAGAATCATAAAGTGGAGACCAAGCGAAAACGAATCGAATTTAATACGAAAGCGAATCAGATACGAATAACAAATTGGATATAAACGGAAACATAAAGCACAAGTATTTCACAAATTGGAGGCGGAACGAAAATTTACAAAACGGATCGAAGCAAATCAAATACTGAGACAAATGAAGACGAATCCGACATCCGAACACATAGAACAGAGAAAAATGATCGCGTTGGAAACCTAGACTAAACTATCCGAAATCCGGTAT
>JAOSBK010000001.1:23828804-23847937 GCA_027568895.1 Erythroxylum shatona | reverse complement strand
AAAAATTAAACCAACATACAAACATAAATAACTATTTAAGAAATTTATAAGAAATTCAGAAAATTCAAGATCCAACAACTCTCCTCCCCTAAAAGAATTTCGTCCTCGAAATTCTTACCTGAACCATTGAAGAGATGCGGATACTTCTCCTTCATTGCTTCCAAAGGCTCCCATGTTGCCTCCTCTGTCGAATGGTTCCTCCATAAGACTTTAACTAGTTTCACAACCTTATTTCTCAAAACTTTTTCCTTCGAATCTAGGATTTCCACTGGTTGCTCCTCATATGTCAAATCCTCTCTTAGCTGAACCTCTGAAGGTTGAACTATGTGTGAAGGATCTGATCGGTACTTCCTCAACATCGACACATGAAAAACATTGTGAATCTTAGACAATTCCGCTGGCAAAGCTAACTTGTAAGCTAAAGGCCCAATCCTCTCAATAATCTCATAAGGGCCTATATACCTCGGACTTAGCTTGCCTTTCTTACCAAATCTTAAAACCCCTTTCCATGGAGAAGCTCTAAGAAACACTCTGTCTCCAACTTCAAATTCCATCTCTTTTCTATGTGCATCCGTGTAGCTCTTCATTCTATCTTGAGCTGCTTTAAGTATCTGTTTCACCATTTTAATCTTATCAACTATAACCTGTACCAACTTAGGCCATACAAGTCTCCTTTCACTTTCCTCATCCTAACAAATAGGAGTTTTGCACCTCCTACCATACAAAGCCTTATAAGGTGCCATCTGAACTCCTGAGTGGTAGGAATTATTGTAAACAAATTTGATTAAAGGCAGATAATCATCCCATGAGCCTTTAAAATCCATAACACAAGCTCTCAACATTGCCTCCAGAGTCTATATTGTTCTCTCTGATTTTCCATCAGTCTGTGGATGGAAAGTCGTACTAAAGTGCAAGTTAGTTCCCAAAGCCTCTTGTAAACTTTCCCAGAATCTGGAGGTAAACTTGGGATCTCTATCCGAGACTATCGAACTTGGAATCCTATGAAGTCTAACTACCTCATCTATGTATTTCTTGGCCAAAACCTTCAAAGAATCCATCTATTTAATTGGCAAGAAATGAACAAACTTGGTTAGCCTATCCACAATCACCCATATTGCATCATGCTCCCTGCTGGTCCTTGGCAATCCCATCAAGAAATCCATCGTAATCTTTTCCCACTTCCATTCAGGAATCAACAAAGGTTTAAACTTACTTGAAGGTACTTGGTGTTCAGACTTGACTTGCTGGCACACTAAGCATCTTTTAGTGTATTCTGCAACTTCTCTCTTTGTTCCTTTCCACCAAAAGTTTTCCTTCAAATCTCAATACATTATCGCACTTCCTGGGTGCATTACGTAATTAAGAATTTCATCTTTCAGCTCTTGCATATCAGTAATACATAGTCTGTTCCCTACCACCATCAATCCATCCTCCCTTACCTCTATTTTAGAAGGTTTACCATTTTTAATCTCTTCTTTGAGCTTGCTCAAGAACTCATCCTGTTCCTGCAATTCCTTAATCTTCTTATTCAATACTGGCCTTACTCTAAAGTTAGCCAATATACAATCAGATTCGACTTATCTCAATGTCACCCTGAGTTTGGCTAATTCCTTCAACAAAGGAAGATACACTGTCTCCACATGTGCCATGGTCAATTTTTTACTCAGTGTATCTGCTACTACATTAGCCTTTCCTAGGTGATAGTCAATCATTAAATCATAATCCTTTAATACTTCTAACCATCTTCTGTGTCTTAAGTTCAACTCTTTTTGTCTCATCAAATACTTAAGACTCTTGTGGTCTATAAATACCCTAGTAGTGACTCCATAGAGATAATGCCTCCATATCTTCAAGACAAAAATTATAGCAGCTAACTCCAAGTCATGTGTAGGATAATTCATCTCATAAGATTTCAATTGCCTAGAGGCATAAGCAATCACCTTATCCCCTTCCATCAACACACAGCCTAATCCTTTCCTTGAGGCATCACTATACACTATGTATCCATCATTACCCAAAGGCAAATTCAAATCGATGCACTCGTTAATCTGTATTTAAGCTCCTCAAAGCTTTTCTGACATTCATCTATCCACACAAACTTCTGATTCTTCCTAGTCAATTTGGTAAGTGGAGTTGCTATTATGAAAAAGCCCTCCACAAACTTCCTGTAATACCCTTCTAAACCCAAGAAACTCCTCACTTCTACTATATTCTTAAGTGCTTCCTATTTCACCACAACTTCAATTTATGTACTCGGTGCTCTTAAATCACAAGTCCAAGAAAAACTACTTCCCTTAGCCAAAATTCACATTTGTTGAATTTGGCATACAACTCATTCTTCCTCAATGTTTTTAAGGCAACCCTTAAATGTTCCTCATGCTCCTTGTCACTCTTAGAATATCATCAATAAAGATAATGATAGATTGGTCTAAGAAGGACTTAAAGACTCGATTTATCAAGTCCATAAAAGCTGCAGGTGTATTCGTTAACCCAAAAGGCATGACCAAGAACTCAAAGTGGCCATACCATGTTCTAAAAGTAGTCCTTGACACATCAGACACCTTTATCCTCAACTGGTGATAACCCGATCTCAAATCTATCATAGAAAAGACCCTTGACACTTGCAACTGATAAAAAAAATCATCGATGCATGGGAGTGGATATCTGTTCTTGATGGTGACATGGTTAAGCTTCTTACAATCCATACACATCCTTAATGATACATCTTTCTTCTTTACAAAAAGGACCGGAGTTCCCCAAGGTGAAGAGCTCGGCCTTATGAACCCTTTCTCTAATAATTCTCCCAGTTGCTCTTTAAGCTCCTTCAATTTTATCAGAGCCATTCTATAAGACAAAATCGATATTGGCATTGTGCCCAGAAGAAGCTTTATGGGAAATTCAATTTCCCTAGGTGATGGTAGTCCTGGTAATTCCTTGGGAAAGACATCTAAGAATTCCATGACCACAGGTATTTCTTCTAACTTCCCTCTATCTGCCTTTGTGTCTACCACATAGGCCAAAAATGCTTCACATCCTTTCCTTATCAGTTTTTCTACTGTTAGAGCCGAAACCATTCTAGTCAGACTTGCTTTTCTGTCCCCCATGAATGTCACCTTTCTACCATTCCCAATTTTGAACTCCACAACCTTTTGTTTGCAATCCAAGTTGGCATTATACATCTCTAAGGTGTCCATACCCAAAATCATATCTAATCCTCCTATCCTTAATGGCATTAGATCCACCACTAATTGTTCCCCTTCAATATGTATCTCACAGTCTCTATATACTTGAGTAATAATAATACATTTACCGATTGGCATACTTACCATCAAAGAAGTATCCAATGGGCTCAATTCTCTACCATTCAAAATTTTACTTGATGAAATAAACGAATGGGTGGAACCCGGATCAACCAAAACAACAATATCCTTATCAAATAATTTAATCATACCAGTTATGACTTTCGGAGTTGTCTTTGCATCCTCTCTTGTCATAGCAAACACTCTAGCTGGTGCTTGCCCCCTCGGTATCCCTAGAGGGTTCACTTTCCTGGTTGTATCAGAACATTTGGGAATGGGTGGCTTAACCCCATCTCCCCTACTGCTGCCTCCAGCTGTTGAGGCTTGATGAGAGACAGTTTTCATCTGTCTAGCCTTGCTTGCTCCACTACTCCTCTTCTCAGACTGTCTGGGGAGGTCTTAGCACTCATCTCTAGCATAGGAGTACTGCCTCCCCCTTTCCTCTTTCTGTTCACTGCACCCTTAATGTTCTTCACATTTTCCACTCTCAATGCTGCTTTAACCAGCTGTTGGAAATTGCTCCACCACTTTCTCTCTGATGGCTAAATGCAGTCCCGCTTTGAACTTTTGGCACCTAGCTGCTTCACTCTTCATTAACTCAGCTGCATATTGGGCCAATTGTGTAAATCAACGCTCATATTCGCTCACCGTCATCTCCCTTTGGGTGAGGCTCAAAAACTATCTCTGCTTTTATTGGATGTATACTTTAGACAAATACTTCTTCTTATAAACATTTAGCAAGTCCTTCCAGGCCAACCCTGATGGATTCATCTGACTTCCTGGGACACTCTTCCACCAATACAGAGCATCCCCTTGTAGCAAACTCGCAGCGTATTCAACCTTCTCGTCATCTTCACAATCCATCTGCTCCAATATCGATTTTGTCTTTCTCAGCCATGTCTCAGTTTCCTTGAGATCAGTGGTCCTATAAAAGTCCACTGCTCCATACTTCCTCAACTTGTCGAACTACTTCCCCTTCTTAGCTGGGGCTGGAGCAGAAGATTGTGACATTTGTCCCATAGCTTAGACAAAAGCTTGAGTGAAGGCTTGGAACATCCTTGGATCCAAGATAGGCACTTGTTCTGACGGAACAGGTGACTCCTGCGTCTATGAGTGAGAGGGCCCAATACTATGCCCTACAGAAGCCTCAGCATCTCCTGGGGATCTAGACTCATCCGTGCCCTCCTCTCTTAGTGGAGGGTCAGGTGCAACCGATCCTTGCAATATTCCTCGTGTCCTCCTACGAGGTGGCATTTCGCTCCTCTAATGGAAACACTAGCGATTAGCTTACATTTTATTCCTACATGTATGTATGATATGCATGTCATTTAATACAATCAATCAATTTAGTAATGCAAACAATCTATCACATGGCATAACGATTCATCCTACTATACATTCTAAGCCTAGGAAAAACCTAAGCTCTAATACCACAAGATGTTGGGCCCTATTTCCAGAGCCCAACTATCTAGAGTCATAAAGTGTAAGTGGAATTCCCCGTATGGTTCTTTCAATGAAACCTCTCTATTATATATTGAAACAAGAACCATCTCATTCGGAGCTCTATAGCTCAAGATATGCTTAAAAATTCAAAGTATCTTCATAACCTAATTATGCCCTTCCAACCTATCCCTCATTTTCCTTCCGTCAATCTTCTCCGAATTATCACCAAAGGATATAAATTTTTTTGGAATGGTAGAAAAATGTGGTTGCAATCTATCTCTTCAAGAATCACTTAATTTGGAGGTCGGGTTATGAAGTTATGGCCAAAAGAACCAATTATGCTCATGTCCTCATTCACGTTGTACTTATCTGGGGACCATTAGCATAACTTTCACTAGGGATATTGTACTTATGTATTCTTTAGACGATTTCAAAGAGGACTTCTAGATCTACAACTTTCATGAAGAACTAGAAACAAGGTTTTGTCATTTGGAGGTTCAAAATAGGGGTCGTGTGAAACTACACAGGCAGACTGTGTAAACTTTAGGTCTGGAAATTTTTTTGCATCAGGATTACACGACCAGTGTGAATATACACGGTCTGACCATGTAACCTTTGGGTGTAACAAAAATTTTCACCCCCTAAGACCCCTCCAATGGATCCTAACTCCATTCTAACATACCTTTTACTCATAATCTCCTCCAATTCATTTCTTCTAGTGTAATATCACTTCATTCTCTATAGTTGTTCCGTATATGCATCCTTTGCAACAACCTAACTTGTAATGGTCATAACTCTCAACTCCGATATCCAAAATTCATATACTTAATACCGTTGGAAATCTAGAACATTAAGCTACAACTTTTATGAAGACAACTTTGGTTAATTATATCTATATTAATGCAGTTTTTCCTTTGAATTCAGAACACAATTTCTTTACCTATGACAGCTTGCAAAAATGCAATATCTCTTTATATCAATCTAACTACTAAACACTTTTCGTTAAACTTTTGCGTCTCGCCTCAAATGATTCATCACATACAATCTTTGCAACTCTAACATGTTATTCTAATACTAACAACAATTTTCAATCTCAACAAAGAAGAATATGCACATACACATTCCATTATACTAAACCTTTAAAAATAACATAATCATACATAAAAAGGAACTTCTCAATTTCTCATTCTCATTTCTGAACAAAGTGAATGGTTGAACAAGCTTTACTTACATATCAACATACACATCAAACTTAATACAAAATATAAAAGGATGCTCATGTTTGATATGCCTATAAAGCTATCGAAAAAAATAGTCACTAGCTTAGTACAAAAGATTTCTAGCTATCTTGGAGTTCCAAATGCCTTGCAAGGATCGCTAATCTTCTCGGTCTACAAATGAGGAGGGAAAATTGTGGGTTGAGAGACACAACTCAGTGGCTAATATACTTATACCCATCAATAACGAGCCACACAATCAAACATATATAAATATTCATATAGGCATAAATGTTTTGTCTTAATCCAACAATGAAATCTCAGCATTCACAATTCCAATACACATCTCATAGATCATAATGGATGTAATTCATATCAAAGCATAACACTTCAAAATGTCATCATAACTTAACACATCAAAATGTAAATGCACAAATAATTAGCTCAAGGGTTTTGTAGAACAAAGCAGAGAAACCAAAGTTTACTCTATGAATGAAACGAGTCCACTTTTTGGATTTCGTGTGTCACAACGGGCAGCCGAAAGAAGGCCTTATGTTGATGTGCATGACTACAAAATGGTTCCACTCTTGGCCAAACACAATCAACTCTCATACTCAATTCAATCATTCACAATTTCATATTGTCATACTTTTTCTTTATACAAAAATGCCATGACATAATTCAATGGCATAACATAATCATACTCACAATTTAACTATATCAAAATGTCATACATCTTTCAATGCATAACGTAACATAAAACACATCATAGCAATTCACAATTCATCAATTCAAGCATATACATACACACATATGCACATTGCCTATTTACACAATAACTGTTGGACCCCATACCCCACCCGTAGGTGTTTGCAGGTTATATTGCGGCGTGTGTTTGCGGGTTATACCGCGGCATCCAACCTTAATCAGTATTGTCCGCTTTAGTTGCGAATCGAACTCGCAACCTCACGGTTTTGTTCCGCTTATGCGGACGCCTCTTACCATTTTGGTATAGTGAGAGTTTTCGGGTTTTAGTCGGACTTTACGGATGATATTAAAGAGAGTTAATTATGTGACGATTTTGAATGTAAATTCGTTTTTGGGCGATTTTGTAATCTATAAAGATCCGATTGAGGCGATTTCTGATTCTATTTGACCTAGAGGCATGGAATTTCATATTAGCTTAGGAATCGGATTTAATTATGGGCCCTAAGCAGATCAATTTTATTGGAGGATAATTAGGGTAAATTTATCAAGTTTTGTTCGGATGACGTTAAATTAAGTTCGATTTGAGGTTCCTTTTGTGGTGAGGAATCCCTCCCTCGTGGGATGCGCGTCCAGATGTCACGTAGGACGTCGGGCCCGCGACTCACCGGGGAGGGGTTCCAACAGTTATGGTATCAGAGCGCCGGAATTGAGATCTTACATGGGCGCATGTGTTTAAGTTACTCAAATAAGCAATTGTTAAGAGTTTAGGCTGATCGAATTAGTGAGCAAAACGGTAATCTTTCATTGGAAAAATGGAAATGCGAAACAGCATATGGGTAATATGACAGAAAATGATTCAATGAAATTGAAGTGGGGGGGGGGATGCAGTGTATGGCGTTATGGTGATATATCCCCGAATGTGATATAGATGTAAATGTATGAACATGGCTTGTCAAGTGGAAACATTGAGCTTAAAGTGAACAAGTGGAATGTATTGAAAACAAAGATTCTTATGGTCTTAAGAATATGAAATCGGAACCTAAGTAGGTGCAAGTGGGTGCAAGTTTATAATTTGAGTAATGAGCCTTTAAGTTTTCTTTTTTTGAATCAAGAAATAAACGTTTGTTTTTGAATCAAGAGAATGAAATGTTTTCACTTGACAAGCCATATTCGTACTTTTACATCTATGTCACCATACACTGCATCCTTCCTTCAATTAATTTCTATAAAATAAGTACTAAAATCCCAAATTATTCTAACTAAAAGGAAATTAGCAAACTAATCCTCAAAATAAATAAAACATGCGTAATGCGAATCGGGGCCCAACAACTTGACAATCCTCTAGACTATAGCTCCACCTCTTAAAACAAATATAGAACCAGAAGTTAATTACCTTGAATCAACATCTTATTAGAAATTAGAATCTGTATATCCTGTTGGAATAAGATTACTTCCAGAGTTAATAAGCGTTAAGTTCTTTGTCCTACAAAGATACTTTAGTATGCACTTAACTGCAGTCCAATGCTCTATTCCCAGAGTGGACTGAAATCTACTTACCAGTCCCACTGCGTACTAGATATCTGATCTAATGCGAAGCATTGCATACATTAAAATTTCAACTGCCGAAGCATATGGAATGTTATGCATATGTTTGACCTTCTCTTAGGTCTTAAGTGCTTTCTCCTTTGAAAGTTTGATTCCATGTCTAGTAGGTGTGAACCCCCCTCTTAGAATCTCGCATGGTAAACTTATTGAGCATGTTCTCAATGTATGTTATTTGAGATAAGGCTATTAGTTTGTTCTTATGATCCCTTATAAGCTTGATCCCTAAAACATAGCTAGCCTTTCCTAAATCCTTCATAAATAAATGTTCGTTCAACCATCCCTTAATCGTAGATAACATTCCTATATCATTCCCAATAAGCAGAATGTCATCAACATACAAGATAAGAAAAGTAACCTTGCCTTCTTGTATCCTTTTATAGACACAAGGCTCATCTAAGTTTTGTATGAACCTATAGGTTTTGATAGACTTATCAAACCTACTGTTCCAAGATCTAGATGCATGCTTAAGTCCATAAATGGACCTCTGTAATTTGCATACCTTATACTCAATACCTGGTTTAAAGAATCCTTCTGGTTGGGCCATATAAATGGCCTCCTCAAGATCCCCATTAAGAAATGCAGCCTTGATGCACATTTTCCATATTTCATAATCAAAATAGGCTAATATTGCCAAGAGAATTATGATGGACTTAAAGCATGGCAACTAGAGAAAATGTCTCCTTATGGTCTATACCCACTTTTTGAGTATAACCCTTAGCTACTAATCTAGCTTTAAAAGTCTTTACCTTTCCATTAGATCCTCTTTTCCTTTTGTAGATCCATTTACACCCTATGGCTTTTATATCTGGTGGTAGATCTACAAGGATTCAGACTTCATTGGTGTACATGGAATCTATTTATGATTTCATCACCTTGAGCCATTTTTCTGAATCAACATCATTAATAGCCTATGTATAAATAATGGGATCTGTTTCTTCTTTGTCTGAGATGGCAATTATGTCTACTTCTAGACCCAGATACCTATATGGTTGTCTCACAATCCTCTCTCTATGTCTAGGCACTACTTGATGTTCAGGTTGCTCTTCTGATTCAACTCTTAAATCCATTTTAACATCTTGTTCTACAACATCCAAATAAAGTTTTGGTATGGATGAAATAGCTAACTCCTTTAGTATTACGTCACTTGTTCCTTTTTGATTTCTCACAATTTCTTCCTCCAAGAAGGTCACATTTTTTACACAAATACCCTTTTGTTTGGGGACTGTAAAAATAGTACCCTCGTGTACTCGTAGAATATCCTACAAATAAAAATAGTTTTAACCTTTTTTCCTTCATTATGGATTTAGGTTTTAAAACATGGGCAGTGCAGCCCCAAGTCCTTAAGTGTCGCAATGAAGGCACTCAGCCAGTCCACAAATCTTTAGGTGTTTTAGGCACTGATTTAGATAGAGCAAAGTTAAGAAGATAAGTTGCAATTTGTATGGCACATCCCTAAAATGATTATAAAAGGCTAGCGTAGGACATCATTGAGCTTACCATTTCTAATAGAGCCCTATTCCTCCTCTCTGTTACACCATTGTGCTGAGGTGTTCGAGGAGCTGAAAAGTTGGAAACAATTCCATTATCAGTTAAAAATTGTTAGAACTCTCGAAATAAATACTCACCACCTTGACCCGATAAAAGTTGTTTTAATGGCTTGTCTAGCTATTTTTTAGCTTCAGCTCTGAATTCTTTAAACTTTTCAAAGGAATCACTCTTTTTATGCATCAAATACAAATAGCCATCTCTAGAGTAATCATCTATAAAGGTTATGAAATATTCATAACCTCCTCTAGCTTGTACATTCATGGGCCCACAGACATCAGTATGTACTAGGTCCAATATGGATTAAGATTTGTTTCCTTTGAAGGAAATGAGGCCTTTTTCATTTTTCCTTCAATATAAGATTCACAGGTAGGTAATGGATCATTATCTAAGCCCATAAAGATCCCATCCTTCACTAACCTGTCAAGTCTTTTATGATTGATATAACCCATTCTTAAATGCCATATATATTTTGAATTAACGCTAGATTCATTGGATTGTCTTGGTTTTATTAATTCTGGGGTGTTTAATGAGCCTGTTATAGATTCTATAAAGAACAATTCCTGTTTAATTATCGCATTACAAATAAAATCCTTATTCTCATATATTGAAACAACATTTTCAAAGTATAAGGAATAACCAAATTTTATTAGACTAAAAACAAAAATCATATTCCTTGCAATCATTGGGATGTAATAAACATCCTCTAAATATAACCTATGACCACTAACATAGTCGAAGATAACTACTCCCACTAATTCTGCTAAAATATAGGATCCATTTGCTATCTTGACTTGAAACTGGCCTTTATGTAGTATTTTCCTTTGTTGAAACTCCTGCAAAGAATTACAAACATAGTTAGTGGCTCTTGAATCAAACATCCAAGAATCAAATGAATCTGCCACATTTCTAGTTCTTAATAAACTTAGGAAACCCACACCTTGTTTGCTTTTGAGGGAATTAAGGTAGACTGCACAGTTTCTTTTCCAGTGACCCTGCTTACCATATTGGAAACACTTTACCTTGGTAGCTACTTTGGCCTTCTTTATCATAGGTTGGACCTTGACCCTTGTTAGGGCCTTCTTTTTCATTACACCGTTCTTCTTTTTCTTACTCTTATCCTTAGGCTTAGAAGAAGATGCTACATTAGCCTCGGGCCTATTAGCCTTAATATTTAATATCTCATCTATGCTTTTGAGGGTATTCATTAACTCACTCATGGTGTAATCCTTATTGTTGAGCTCATAGTCCAACTTAAACTGTTGAAGAGATAAGTTTAAGCTATTGATGATCATAATCATCTGCGTGTCTACATCCATATCTGCCCTAAGCATCTCAGCCTTAGTAATCGCAGAGATTACCTTAAGCATGTAATCCTGAACCAATTCACTAGGTTTTTGTCTGAGATTATGAAAGGTTTGGATAGCCTTCACTCATGCAGACGTAGTCCTCTCACCAAACATCTCATGTAGATTATGGACCATTGTATTAGTTATTTTCATGCAATCAATTTGCTTTTGCAATATTTCACTAAAAGAAGCTAGCATATAGCACTTAGTAATCTTATTAGCATTCTAGCATCACTCATGTTGTTAGACTTGCTCAGAAGTTGAATTGCCACCTGGAGGTGTAGGCTCATTGTCCATTAATACCCATGAAATTCTTTCATATTGAAGAACAATGTCAATGTTACATCTCCATTCATTAAAATTATCTTTATATTCCAATTTGTTATTAGTCAAGAGCAAAGTTAGTGGATTCATATTGTGGTTGATTATGCCTGAAAATATAAACTATTAAAGCATGATCATAATAGTCAACAATATTGAAACTTTGTATAAAATATTTAGCAAAACTTATCTATAAAAATTTAAAACTTTATACGACGGTTATTTTTCTTATCTGTAATGGACTAAATGACGGTGTGTCATCTTATCTATTAAAAGAAAAACTAGGACCCTCTCACTCAAACACAAGCAAGCATCTTCATACCTAACTTTTTGAAAAGCGTCATGATTTGGTCCATACTTTTACCAACAGAGCTACAATGGGCAGGTTATTGATAAAATATGATAAGTGTATAACCATTTGATTCATCCACCAAAGGTACTTACAAACCATGTCTCAGTAGGAGGTCATATTTGCTACCAATGAGTAGACTTATCCTTAAAGAGACCTAAACCATGCAAGATCTAGGATTCATGCCCTTTGGTGGGGAGTAACACGTCACCACCAACAAATGGGCCATCACATAGAGACAGTGGACTCTCACAAAAGCATCCTCTCGCACTCAATCTTTTTGGTCTTTAAGTTTTAATAAATACCATCTTATCTAGATGCAATTTATTATCCATCCTATATTGTCTCATTATATATCTCATACATAATGAATGCATGACAAGACCTAGCATTGGCAATTTTCTAAATAGCATACAGTCACATAATATCACATACTATTTGCATCTATTTATACATTCATCTCATTAACTAATATGCCACTTTTGATTGTCCATCCTAGAGCATAAATAAAATTACAAGGCTTTTTAGGCCCAAAATTTTCTTCTTAAACTTGGATCTTTTGCTTCGAACTCTTCAGCCACATAACCTGGCCCATTCGATAAAAAGTTTGTAATGGCATTTTCATAAAAAGGAATTTTTGACTTTGAAAACAAAATTCTAGCACTTGTTTTTCATCAAAACCGAAACTTTGGCAATATGAAAACAAAAATTTGAGCACTTGTTTTTGGTAAATCCGACACTCAAAAATTCCATAACCAGTGTTTCATAAAACTAAAACTTTATTAAAACAAAAATTCCAGCACTTTGGTTTTCATAAAACTGAAAATTTGCCAAAACAAAATTCCAACACTTTGGTTTTTAAAAAACTAAAACTTTGCTAACACACCAAAGGATACACCAAAACCATTACATTGTCTTTTATTCGATCCATGGTTGCTCCATTGTCAATATTACAGAATTTTGTACATTAAAAATCAAACAAAACAAAAAAATAATACCAAGGAGGAAGCACGACGATGATAGGCCACCCCCTTGTTACAAACGAAACGAAGAATACTTACAAGATAAAACTATATTCTATGGACAACCAAAAGAGCGAAACATACACTATATATTTTCTATCACATAAAAATATGCAGCATAGAAAATTTAATTTCCAACCCATGCATCATATATAGGAACCAAAATCATGCCTAATAAAATGCCTCTAATACCAATTATTGGATCGAAAGCAAAAGCAGCATGCAAGATTTGGCTAAAACAGTAGATTTCAAAACTTTTTTCGAAATCAAAACGCGGTAGAATCAACATGACCAAATCACTATGTTTTAGCCATACATGATATGCTATAAGGAAAATAATTAACATAAGTGTAATATGGTGGAAATTTGTACCGACTCCTTACTATAGCTTTGACTCCTCACTTTTGTATCCTCTCTGAATCTGTGTTATAACTTTGACTCCTTGATTTTGTAGCCTTTCCTTTGTCAGTGTATCCTCTCCTTGTTGTTGTATCCTCAACCAATCCGATCTACCACATGTTCTTCTTGAATAACTTGGTTAACAAGATCCTTTGGTGGGAAAGAGGAAGAAATATTTTAAGGAGATTTTTCTTAAATGAAAGAAGCCAAAAATAAAACTTTTCTCATTCAAGTTTTGGTTATGTATGGAAGAGAGAAGAGAGTGAGTCAAAAAATGCAAGAACAAACTCTTCTCACTCTCTTTCAACTTCAGTTAACATGAAAGAAGGAAGTGATGTGCATCTAATGCATCACTTCTTTCTTTAATCAATCATAAAGAGGCCATTAAATGAGACTCTTCTCATTTGTTAAAGATGGCTATATGAAAAGACCAATAACTTAAATGAGACCCTCTCATTTTTGGTTATGGACGAAAGAAGGAAGAGAGAGTACATCAACTGCACCTCTTCCTTTCTTTAATCACATGAATGATAAAAGGTTACATGCCATCATTAAAAGATAAACATTAAACCATTTAATGATAAGATCATTAGTTCATTTAATGATGACAAAGCATGATAAAAACTATATTTAATTTAGCAATTCAATACTAAATGTGCAGCTGTACAATTAGCTATAAAAAATTGAAATATGCCCTCCCATTTTTCAATAACTTTGTTTAATTTAATTAATCAAATTAATCAAATTAATCCAAAGTCTAGCCCAAAATTATATGTTCATTTGGGCTTTTAATTAACAGTTAATTAGTGTAAGCCCAACATTCAATCATAGGTTTAAAAATCTCTATTTATGTTTCTTACTTTGCTTGATCAGCTTCCTAAACGCTAAGTGGGGAATCTAATTGGACTTATATAATTCAAGCTCCAATAAGCCCAGAAATAATTTAATCTCATTATAATTAATTCCAGTTTATTAACCAATTGTCACTCCAATAAAGACAATTAGTTGAACTCTTAAATTACTAAATATTATGAGATCACATGTTTCAAATAAGATTTTTAATTGCAAACTTTATTATGAACCATATTATAGCCATCCCCTCAATAAAGGGTAAAATTACCGATTTGCTCTTAAGTTGGTTTTTATTTCTAGATCTCCTGTTTTACTCTATATGGTGATTAACACACAAGATCTCATCTTGGTGTTAAGAATTGATAGATAGCTAGTCCATCAAACTACTGACACTGGTTTAGTCACTAATCTCCATAAAACATCTAGAACTGATGATATCACTATAAACTCTTTATTTGAGTGAATATTTCCTGATGCATGTTTCAATTAATACTTCCATCATTTAGACATTGGATTGATACTCTGTAAAAATCTAATCCAATCATATCAAGAATTATAATGAAACATATATGAGTTCACTACTCATCAAGATTGTGGTTCGTAATAAATGAATGTGAAGGTGTATGCTTTAAGATTAAAGTAACGACCTACTTTATTCTTCTAAAAAATACTTGATTCCATGGTCATTTAATAGTGCCATTATCTATGGTCAACTACTATCATGATATAAAACTCATAATTCCCCTTAAGTAAACTCTTTTACTTACACGGAGATAAATCGCAACACTATAATCTAAACCATTATCAAGCGACCAACTTGATTATTCAACTGTGAATCAACTAATTTAGATTCTAATAATATACATGTTTCCCATACATCTCCATGTATATGTATATTATTTACAAAAGAATCTTGATACCTTATGAATAAATATATAATGCTCATATAAATAAAACTAAACTTTTTTGTTTTATTAATAATAAATATTTTCATTACAAAAGTAACTGGAAGAAAATTAAGTTATATGCAAAATGTACTTACTTTCTAGGGGACTATATTTAAGTAACTCCAACGTTATTTCCTTTTAAAACTCTGATTATAAGGTTTTACATTTATAAAAGGCTTTCTTATGATTGTAATTGACAAATTATCATTATTATTATTGAATTAAAAAGGGAATTTCTTTAAACCTTCTAAAATAACTTTTATCTTAGTTTCTCTAGAAACTTAGGATCTTATTTAGCTTTTTAG
This sequence comes from Erythroxylum shatona, assembly GCA_027568895.1. Taxonomy (NCBI): domain Eukaryota; kingdom Viridiplantae; phylum Streptophyta; class Magnoliopsida; order Malpighiales; family Erythroxylaceae; genus Erythroxylum; species Erythroxylum shatona. The sequence continues at coordinate 23,832,576 of JAOSBK010000001.1, read as the reverse complement.
TGGAGATTAAGCGCTAAAATCTTATCACTCTTAATATGTTTTTTTGGAGTATGACAATTCATATCTTTCTTATTTTATTTTCAAGTTCATATATGTGAATAAAATTGTTACATAAGAATAGTCCTTGGTACTATCGTATTAATATAGAAGACTAAAACAAAAGGGGTGTTTTCCAGAAGTACAAACAACCAAAAATTCACACAATATAAACAATCCAACATATAATAGAGAAGGATTGAGCTTTTATGTTTCAAGAAACAAACAATAATAGAGGCGTGTACTCTATTTTTCTTTAGGAAACTAATATTTCCAAAACAAATTTCCAGAAGTATAAATGCAGCTTAATTATAGAACAATTCTTGTTTTAAAGCCTATTGAAATTTCTAGACTATATGAACATATTCACATTAATTTAGTGAATTTGTAAAATACTAAATCACTGGAATTAATATGAACTTTTCATATTGTTAATTTTCATATTTCATCTAAATCTAATTTTAGCTTTACAACGATTGCAATTTTAATTACAAAATTTAATATCAATAACAATTAAATAATTTAATCAAATCATATGATTAAAGCTTGCTTTGATACCACTGTTAGAAAATCAGGATGATATTTGATCCCGACCTCAGCATAATAATTATGAAACTTTTTGATATTTTGATTTTTCAAAAACCAAGATCACTTTAATTTTATAAATTGATTAACACATAATTCATAATAAAGCATGAATTTTAATTCATACTTCATTTTAAGACTTGATCATCTTTTTGTCGTATCTTTCAAACTATTTCTAAAACGGATCCATCTTAACCACCATAACAACAGAAGTGCTTGGCCTCTAATGGTATCTACAGAACAAGTTGAGAGAACTGTAACTCTTACAAAGAGAGTTAAAAAAAGAAGTGCTAACTCTATTAAAGCTTAAGCCTATTTCTAATAAGTTTTAAACGTTTTAATAAGTCAATTGAAATTAAATTCCAATTTTAATTAAACTTTAATTAGAATTACAAATAATTCTAATTAAATACCAATTATACCCAGATAAGATCCAATATCTCATATTGATCCTTATTTATTAAAGATCTCATATTTAATCATAAAGTTTCTCAAACTTTATAATCAAGTCCAACTTGATAAAAATATATTTGCTATCTTTAACCCGTTCTTTATGTGTAACCCATTAGATACTTAAATATGATGGCAATGATTATAAATTGTTATTTTAATCCATAATTAGAATTAGATAAATTAAAGCTCATTTAATTTATCTTTAATTCTCCAATTAAACAATTTATAATCATAGATCAAGATTGACGTCTAGTTACGCATCATGACCATCCAAATATTTAGAAATGTCAAAGTGGTTTTGACTAACCTTTTCGTGCATTATTTTTTTTTTTGTATAATTCAATTCTTTCATCATACAATGACTCAATCTGATCTAGAGCATGAAATTAATATCTACTTTATTTTTAGTCTAATCATTTTAGTTCTCTGCTATTAGCTATTGATTCAACTAATGACATTCGTAAACTATTTACAAAGTGTCATTCAACTTTGTCTAAGATTTTCCAAATCAATATTAACCGAGAACAACAAAACATTCTCCATAATTACTTTATGGTGATGAATTCTATCTTGATCATTCAACTACCTCTTTATAGTTCATACTACATCCAATGATTACAGACTGAATGGCCCATTATTAGAATAGGCCATAAATAGTATCAAAAATAGCAATCCTATACAAGATAACTTTAAAGATCTCAAGTCAAAGGATCACTTATACAATTATAACAATGATAATTTTCATAAAGATACAATTAATGTTCCAAATAAATTTCTCATATCATGTTATTTCAATGAACTTCTTCTCTAAAAAGTACTCATATGTTTATTTAAGTATTTCCATACTTTAGCCTATGAGATTGACTATTTTCTTTATGAGGAAAAACATAACGTGTGTTAATATTTTTACATTCTATTAATGTCCAGTTTTAATAATACATTGACCAGGAACAATTTAGGATAATATATAAATGTAATACGAACCTCCTAACTATAATCTCTTCATAATTTCATTTGCAACGTGTAATTATCCTATGAACTTTATTATATATATCCAAACATATACAAGATAAAAAAATGTCTTTAAATATTTTGTATTAAACTACAAGCAAAGCGATAAGCTGTAAGACATAAACCAACAATCTTAACTTTAAAATTCATACGAAATAAGTTTCGTAATTATTTAACAGTATGTAATATTAGATCTCACCTCAATTTCTCAAAATAAAATTCATTTCCTTGTCATAACCAAGGAGATAAGAGTTCTAAGGACACAGGTAAACATCTATTAGCCAATTAGCTGAAGAAAAATAAACACAAAATCATATATTAATTTTATAATTAATCAATATAATTGATTAACCATAGGATTGCAACATGTTAGAATCAATAATTGTATGGACAAATACCTAGAAATTGAGGAACAATTGAATCCATTGTTGTTTTCTGTGAAACGAAGTGACAGAGATGCAGATGATTGACTACTACTATTCAAACCCTGATTAGCAGCACCGCATGTGGGGAAGGCCAGAAGGGTCCAGTGTCGTCTTCCTCACCCAAAACTCTGGAATCCGAGTCATTTGATTAATTAGATGTCAAGAAATTGGGCTTAGTAATTCTCTCTAACGTGAAATTGGGCCTGTGTTCATGGACTTGCTATGATGAGTAGGCTTGGCCCATGATTTGTAGTACATAGGAGGCCCTACTGCTAGCCAACATTAAGCACAGTTGCTCCATTGAGAACTATACAGGTTTCTAATCAGGGTTTGGAATAGCAATGGTCAATCCTCTGTATCTCTGTCACTTTACTTCACAGAAAACAACAATGGATTTAACTGTTTTGCAATTTTTAGGTATTTATCTATACAATTATTGAATCTAGCATGTTGCAATCCTAGGGTTAATCAATTATATTGATTAATTATGAAATTAATTTGTGATTTCGTATTTATTTTTCTTCATCAGCCACCAGAGTTAAGGTTAGTTCTATCCTATCACTCCTTTCTGCAACTAATTATTGTCTAACTCTACTGGTAAGGAACATATTTCGTCCAAAGTTGACTACATGTTGTCTTCCAGTCTATTAGTCTTAATGAAAGCAAAAAATGTTTACAAATGTTAGTTTGTGAATGACCAGTCGATGGAATAGCCAATTAACAACAAAACAAAAGGAGTGACTTATGGATGCAAGAAGAGAATTAATAAGAAATGACAGTTGACATGAAAGAAACTTTTTAAGAATAGCACAGAAGTGAATATTAGAATTTTTAATACTAGTAGAGTAATTGGGTCAACCGTTTGTTAAAATGGCTAAGGGGGCAGTTGGATTGTATGGGGGAATGGTAATAGAAATGGGAATGAATATAGTGAGGAATGAGAATGGATATTATCATTATAATTATGATGGTTGGTTAAGAGGAATGAAGGATTACTATTACCATTGAAAGTGGTTAACTTGTAGAAAATAATGTAATTAATTAATTAAAATTATGTAATTAGAGTATTTTAATTAATGAATAAATTATGTTTCAATTAATTATATTGTAACTAATTAATTATTTTTTAATTAATTATAATGTAATTAATTAATTAATTAATTATAATATTTTAATTAATTATATTGTAATTAATTAATTATAATATTTTAATTAATTATATTGTAATTAATTAATTATAATATTTTAATTAATTAATTAAT
>JAOSBK010000001.1:23804767-23821283 GCA_027568895.1 Erythroxylum shatona | reverse complement strand
ACTTCAATTTAAATCACCTAAGCCATTTAACCTTATTAACATTAACATGTCAATTAAGGTCCCATACAAATTAATCTCTCAAGACCACAAAATTCATCAAATCATGCTTAATTAAATTAAAAAAAATTCAGGGGCCAACATTTGAAAATTGTTTTCAAATCAAATTGAATTTCTATTTGGAATGAGAAGTTAATTCATAATGGATTTAATCTAATTTATTTTTTAAAAGAGTTGGAAATATTATTTTAGATTATGAAAATCAATAATTATAATCAAAGAAGCTTGATATTTTATGCATATAATTTGATATGAGTGCGTAAGATGCATATAAATACTTTATTTATATGTTTGACATATACATTGGATGTATGTTAAATTGTATGTTTTATATGTTTGATATTTTGCATGCAATTTTTTGTTTGATGAGATAAATGAAATTAAATCCCTAAAATATTAAGTACATGTTGAGAACGAAATTGTTGTCTTCCATTATTATAAGAATAAACAAGAGTTCTGTTCATTGTTAAGCTTATTGAGAAAACTTAAGGAGACGTTAACCTTAATATATTTAGTCTTATAACAATAGGTCCTATTTAACTAAATTTATATGGTTTGGATGAGCAAATTCATGATCACATAAATTTAAAGGTAGGGTTAAGAATGACTTATGAGACATGTTTTGGCAAGTATTATCACCTAATAGATTTAGGAGTCACATAAGATATGATTGATAAAGTTGTTATCTACCTAATTTAAGTTTAGCTGGTTGGTGAGCAAACTTAAGATTAACTATATTTGAATGGGATTCTAGCCCACTAGAAATATTAGAATAATCTTTCCAAATAGTAGTAAGGGTTATTATTTTGAATAAAATAGTGAGAATAACTAAATATATGATTAAAGTCCTAATCTTATTTGGTAGTCATGACATATTATTAAGTACTTGCTTTTCTCACATTTATATTTTGTTCTGAGTGAAATTTACCTTATTTAGTATAGTTGATACTTACTTGGACATAGGTTATGTTTAAGAAGAGTTCTTAAAGTTTGAAAAAAACTAATTGTATGCCAATTGTGTAATTTTGCGATAATCCCTACTGAGGATTCAATGAAAAATGTTAAAGATAAGTCAAAATCATATAGATGACAAAATGTATTGACATTTTGAGTTAATTAATTTACCATAAACTTTAATGACAACATCAAGATATAAGTCAACACCATTATCGCAGGATGTAAGATTTTGTGTGAAGTATAGCTAAAAAGTATAGTACCTTGATGGAGTTATTCCATTCAACTTAGCCTACTAAAATTCTAAACATGGATATTATTTAAAGGCATGGATATCATTTAAAGGCTTTGCTATAGAATGATAATAGATATCATTATAAGAAATGATTGCATGACTTTCCTTTCTTATACAAAATACGATAGAGATTATACAAATTTCTAGTTCATACTTTTGAGTATTTGATATTAAATTTAGATTCAACATTATTATAATGTTCAATGCATAATAAGAAATAGATTGTCAAGTGAAATTAGTTGATCCAAGTTTGTGCAAATAGTTTTTATATATTGGATCAAAGAAAACTTATGCTTAACATAAATGGCAAGAATAAAAATTTGAATAAACAAGACTATCCTTTTATGCTATATTAGTTAAATCAACATAATGAGAATCATAAAGTTACATACTTTATATATGTATCCTTTTAATTATGAATCATATAAAACTTGTGGAACTTGTTAAGTTTAAGAATAAGGAAATAAACCTTTGTTAAAAGGAGTGATGATGATATTGAATTGTAAATTTATACATGTGATGTATTAGATGGATTAATAATTAATAAAATGATGATACTTGTATTTTAATAGATTACTAATGAATTTATACAATATAGTCATATGTACTAAATGAAATATTAATTTAAACTTTTGAAAAGTTCAAATTGTTTAAATCTAAGTAGAAATTAAGCAATGAGAATGTTAAAGCACTTTGATGAGATTGATGTGATGAGGTTTAAAATTTTCAGTTATCTATAGTGAATGAGATTCTCTTGTAAATACCTTTACAATAAAATTCCATAAGAGTATAGATATGTAAGGAGAAAAATATAATATGAGATATTATATAATACAATATTCTTTTTTTATAGATATGCCTAGTATAATGACTTGTCTTTAATAATTATAATTAAATCAATTAGTAAGATTTCATATTACATATGAAACGCTAAGTCTTTCAAAGAGTCAAAGTAAATGATTTAAGGATATGATGCCATACATTATCTACTAAGTTCAGAATTAAATTGGAAAATAAAAGGTTATAAGATATCCAAAAGATTGGATATAATCTAATACAACAATTGAACAAATTGTTTATTTCAATGGACACTTATAGGAGAATGGTTATTAACATAAGCAGTAGGAGCAAGATAGAATTTGTAAATTTTAAATCTTATAACAATACATCTAATTAGAACCGGTGCCTTTGATGATACATTTGATGTATAGTTAAAAGGATATATAATACATTGAAAGATTCATTTTCATGATAAAGATGATTACAAATTTATTATCCTTACAAGAAGGTTAGTCGGAGTATAGTTGTCCTCTTTAATGGAAGTATGTAAAAACATATTGCTCATAGAGAACAACTAATATTTTCAATTATTGAAAATGTAGATGTCCAAAAACAACTCTTGTTAGGTATGAAAAGGTAACAATTTAATTATGAAAAATTAGATTTAAGAGATAGATTGGAATTTGTTTATCTATTTTAAGTCCAAGGACATAGAAAATATACTAAAGATATTTAATATTTGAGATATCTGATACTTTTGATGTATTAAAGATATACATTATTCTATGTATCAATTGGTATTTAAGTTTAAGGTTAAATGGATACTAACTTAATAAGTAAATCTTAATTAAAATATGTTTCATTTATAATAATATCATTTTAAGATTGGAAAGCCAATATACCAATGGTTGTTAAGTAAGTCATAATATATTTTTCATTTAGTGGAAATGATTACTTGGATCAATAAGTTCTTTAAAGAACTTGGAATTATTTGCATTGCTCAAGATAGTAGTGTGCTATGAAATATTAGAGTCATTATGTATGTAAAAGGAGCTAAGATCTCATTAAAGTTCCAAGCAAGTATTTAGGCAATTTTCTTAATTATGTTGATAATTAAGATAAAATTTGTAAGATTTAAGCAAATATTCACTATAGAGAATCTTATAGAATTCTCTACTTAAGCCACTGCCCCAACTATAGTATGATCGTCATAAGGTAATATGCTATAAGATAATTAAACGATTAGCTTGATGCAAGTGGGAGATTGTTGGTTTATGCCCTACAATCAATCGGTTGGTTGTAGTTTAGTGACAAAATATTTAAAAGACATTCTTTAACTTATATATATTTAGATGTATGTGACAAATCCCATGAAATAATTATACATTGCAAATGAAATTATGATGAGATTATAATTATGAGATTCATGTTGCATTTCTATATTAGCCCTAAATTGGTTCTAGTTATTGTTCTATTAATACTGGACATTAATATAATATAAAAAGACTAGTACATGTTATGTTTTTTCTTATAAAGGATGTAGTTGATCTCATAGTATGAAGTATGAAGATAAACAAAAATGTAGGTTCTTGCTAGAGAACAAGGTCATTAAACTAATCTCATATAAGAAATCCATTTAGAATATTACTTGTATATTTGAGGAAATTCTTATTGTGATGATTACATAAGTGATATTTTGACTTGAGATCTCCAAAGTTATCTTATATAGGGATTGATATATTTTGGAGATACTTAAAAAATATGTGGGTGTTTGCTAGAGAACAAGTTCGTTGAACTCACCTCATATAAGAAATCCATTTGAATCATTATTTATATATTTTTGAAAATTCTTATTATGACACTTATTCAAAGGATACGACAAAAATATGATCAAGCTCTGGAATAAGTATGAATTATGATTCTTTCTTTATTATGATTTATGCATTAATCTTTTTATAGAATTTTAGTGATATTGGCTTTCATAAAATCAAAATATTTATTTCGTTGTGTGCAAGATCATATGTTGGCCTGATTTCCCAACAATACATAGGCAACAAACATATACTAAAATCGCACCTACTCTTTTATAGGGCAATCTTACTTAGGTTCGTTTAAGCAAGATTTAGTTTTTCCATATGATCATTAACTAATGAAACTTGTTCTCAAATGCTTAATAACCATCGTAGTAATAACTTTCACACTTGAGTAAGAATATTACAAAAGTAACAAGTAATCAAATGCAACAATAAAAAAAATTAAGAGATACTACAAAGCCAAACTTTACTACTTCTCCTAAAGTAGACAAAGGAATATATCTCTTAATGCATTCTCCCCTATATATGTCTAGTAATAAGGCTCAAATGAGCTATATATAGGGACTTCTAGCTTAATGGCCAACTTACAAATTAGAATCCTAACTGAACTAAACTAGCTAGATCACTTTTATCGTTATTAGATTACATCACACTAACTAACTAGATGAAAATATAATACAAATAAGACTCTATCTAATAAAAAAGTTACATCCTAACTATTAATATATGACATTTTATTGAATTTGGAAAGATATATCCATATTTATAAAGATTTCCACTATGTTAAGATGAACCTCCCACATGATCTTTATCCTTTAGAGCTGATATATATACTATGTAATCTTATTCACCACATCATTTAAGATCTCTTTATGACCTCTATCCATTGAGATGAATCTTTTAAGCCCAAGCCTTTCATAACACGTTGGTATAATTCAATGCTTACCTATATCAAGTTCATTAGCTATTTTCTATTCATTTAAGTATATACTAAGTCCTTCATAAATATTCATTCATTATTCATTTCATGTTAAGCATCTACCATAAGCTTGGTTACTAATCCAATCTTCGCTACTAAATATCGAATGCAAACATTAATCCGAAGGTCACTATTTTGGTTGTAATGGGGCCAATCTAAAGGTAGGAAAAAATATAAAACCAAGCTTTAAACCATATAACTAATTAAGCATTTAAAATGATACAAACCAATAAAACATAAAACATATAATTTTTTCTTTTCAATTACAAACTTAGCCCTACCAATCACTTACTTTTCCTTTCTCCCCTTTCTTTTCATTTTTTTCATTTTTTATTTTTTGTTACCTTTGCAATTTTTGCTTCTCTTTTTTTTTCTCAATTTTTTTACTTGATATGATTTTTTTTCCTAATTTACAACAACATCAGTTCAAAAAGGGAAAAATGTTGACAACAAATGCCAATTATTATAACCCAACTGACCCCTAACTTATAACCTAACTATATGCTATACTTCTCCCACAATTATACCCTATAGTCGATTATACCTTTTAAATGCTCAACTTGCCCTTATGGTAGATGTAATGAAAAGAGATTAACAATCAAGGCCAAGGCTCAAATTTTGGTTTTAACCAAAAAAACAAGTTTCATCTAAGCTCAAAGGAGGTCACTAAGGATAATATCATGGTGGCTTTTTAAGTTGTCAAGATAAAATTTAAATGTCTTCATCGATTCAATGTTTGCATAAGATTATGTAATCTCAACTAGTATTTGCAAGCAAGTTCTAGATTTGCTTAACCATGAAAGAATACTCTCAACAATGAATACTTTTATCTAGTGTATAATATCTCAGAAAAGCTCAAATTCTTACCAAAGGATGGTCTCATTCATCTATCACAACAAGCTAATACCCTTTCAGTTGAAATCCAATTCAATCAGTTTAAAGACAAATATATTAATTCACTCATATTATGCATTTATAATCCCGGTCAAGTTCATTTAATAACCGAGCATCTCTAACTATTAAACAAGAAAACAAACATGTAATGTACAAAGATACATTGTCAACATTATAAGAAAATAATTAAAGGATCTAAGATGCAAGCAACATAAATAAAGACAAACAATAAAACTAAAAATAATTTAACAACAAACAATAAAAATAATAAAAAAGATAGAAATACAATAGTAAGGTGAAGTTGGATGGTGTCTAGAATGAGCATTTAAATTCAGTAGGAAAGTCCTCATCTTTGCTATGCTAGCCTCAATCTTGTCGAATCTATCATTCATTTGTCATTCAAATGCAATAAGTTGATTAAACAATGATTTATATTCAACAGAATTAGGAGCAATGTTCCATACGTAGCTTCGGGTGGAAAAACATCATCCTCTTATGTACCTTCAGCTACTCTGATACTACAGTTACTACTTGAAGCTTTTACTATGTCATCATTGACAAGAGCATAACGATTACCTTATCGCCTAATAATCTTCATACACACCAAAAGTGCAAGTCTGAACTAGAGTTGCTTGAAACTAACTGCATAACTGTTCTCTCAGTTAGTAAACCAAGATGCTCTGCAATTTGGGTGAAAAATGCTCCAACTACTGTTTTGTCGGCTCTATCTTTAGCCACATCCATTAGATATATACTTAACCATAACATAAAAGTGTTTAGCATGCACCATACACCACAACACAAACGATTATGCTTTAGAGATCGTACCTTGGCTATCTCCTCTACCAAATAATGTAGAAGTTGAAAACTATGAAGATAGCGAAGGTTAAGGTTCACTAAAGCAAACAATTTAAACCTACTTGGAGAAAAAACATTTATTGAATTAGTAATTTCATTCCAAAATTTTATAGGCCTAAAATCATCATGGTGATCACTATGTGAAAATCCAAATATACTATTCAGTACATCTAAAGTAATAACATGTGGCATATTCATCAATCTAAATGTTATATTATTCACAATTCCATCTTCGTTAAAGATCAATTGTAAAACAGTCAAAAATTTAAGATTTAATTCATCGTATGATTTTTTTTTTCTCTAAATTTAGCAAATATATCCCATCCTATGTTATGCAACAATTCGTTCACTCGGTTTACTATTCCTAATTCAATAATAGCTCCATGATCAATAAATTTATTGCATAATCTGACAATCTTTTAAAGTTGCATACCTTAACTAGCTCTCACGACTATCAAATTGAAGATAAGGATTATTTAAAATGTGTTGGATCAGAAAAACAAAACATGCCATATTTGGATAAATAGTATATTTCAAAACTTTTTAGAAATCTAAATTGCAGCAAAAGCAATGTATCCAAATCATCATGCCAATCTATACATGATATGGTATAAGGATAATAATAAACATAAACAAGATAGAGATTATTACTGACTCGTTTGTTATAGCTTTAACTTCTCGCCTTGCTATCCTCTCCTTCTTCTTGTATCCAACTTTAGCTTTAGCCTTGCTTTTGTATCCTTTCCTTTGTCAATCTTTCCTCTCCTTGTTGTTGTATCCTCAACCAATTTGATCTACCACTTGTTCTTCTTGGACAACTTGGTTAACAAGATCCTTTAGTGGGAAATGAGAAGAAATATTTGGAGGAGATTTTTCTAAGAAGAAAGAAGGAAACAGGTGAGATTCTTCTCGTTCAAGGTTTCGACCATGCATAGGTGTGAGGAGAGAGTTGGTGAAAATAATGCAAGAACCCTTTCTTACACACCTCAATTTTAGTTATGCATGAAAATAAAGAAAGGGAGATCATCCAATGCATCATACCTTTCTTTAATCAAACATAAAGAAGCCATTAAATGAGACACTTCTCATTTGTTTTAAGATGGCTATATGAATTAGTGCAAGCCCAACATTCGATCCTGTGTTTTAAAACCTCCATTTATATTTCTTACTTAGCTTGATAACCTTCCTTTAAGCTAAGTGGAAAATCTTATTGGACTTTGATAATTCAAGCACCAATAAGCCTAGAATTAATTTAATCTCATTAAAATTAATTCTAGCTTATTAACTAAATCTCATTCCACTAAAGAAAATTAGTTGAACTTTTAAATTATTAAATATTATAAGAACACATATTTCAAATAAGATGTCCAATTGCAAATCCTATTATAAACCTTATTATAGCCATCCGCACAATAAAGGGTAAAATTATCGTTTTGCCGTTATGTTGGTTTTTTCTTATAGATCTCCCGTTTTATTTTATATGGTGATTAACACACAAGATCTCATCTTCGTATTAAAACTTGATGGGTAGTATTCCATCAAACTACTGGCGCCAGTTTAATCACCAATCTCCATGAAATATCTAGAAGTGATGATATCACTATAAACTCTTTATCTGAGTGAATGTTCTCTAATACATGTATCAATTAAGAATTCCAACATGCAGACACTAGATTGATACTTTGTAAAAATACATTTCGATCATATCAAGAATTATAATGAAACATATATGAGTTTACCACTCATCAAGATTATGGTCTATAAAAAACAAATGCTTAAATGTATGTTTTAAGATTAAAGTAACGACCTACTTTATTTCGTAAAACACATGTGATTCCAAATTCATTTAATAATGCCATCATTAATAGTCAACTACTAACATGATATGAAACTCATCATTCCCTCAAAGTAAATTCCTTTACTTACATGGAGATAAATCGCAAGACTATAGTTAATCTATTAAACCAAATATTTTTGTTTCATTAACAATAAATACTTTCATTACAAAACTGTAACTGGAACAAAATTAGGTTACATGTAAATACACTTGTTTTACAGGGCACTATATTTACATAACTCCAACATTGTATTTCTTACTTTGGTTGATAATCTTTCTTGAAGCCAAGTGGGAAATCTTATTGGACTAAGATTATTTAAGCTCTAATAAGCCCATAATTAATTTATCTCATTAGAATTAATTCTAGCCTATTAACAGAATCTCATTCCACTAAAGAAAATTAGTTGAACTCTTGAATTATTAAATATTATAAGAACACATTTCAAATAAGATGTCCAATTGCAAACAGTATCATAAGCCTTATTATAGCCATCTGCACAATAAAGGATAAAATTACCGTTTTGCCCTTATTTTGGTTTTTCCTTTTATATCTCCCGTTTTACTCTATATGGTGATTAACACACAAGATCTCACCCTAGTGTTAAGACATGATGGGTAGCTAGTCCATTAAACTCTTGGCACCAATTTAATCACCAATCTCCATAAAACATCTCGAACTAATATTACTATAAGGTCTTTATTTGAGTGAATGTTTCGTAATACTTGTTTCAATTAGTATTTCCAACATACAGATACTGGATTAATACTCTGTAAAAATCCATTATGATCATATCAAGTATTATAATTAAACACATATGAGTTCACCACTCATCAAGATTGTGGTCTATAATAAGCAAATGTTAAAATGTATGTTTTAAGACTAAAGCAACAACCTACGTTATTCTTTGAAAACATACTTGATTCCAAATTTATTTAATAGTTCCCTTAGCGATAGTATATTACTATCATGATATGAAACTCATCATTTCCTTGAAGTAAACTCCTTTACTTACATATAGATAAATAGCAACACTATAGTATAAATAATAGTCAAGCAACCAACTTGATTATTCAATTGTGAATCAGTTAATTTAGATTATAATAATATAAATGTTTCCCATACATCTTCATGTATAAGTATATTATTAACAAAAGAATCTTGGTTCCCCATGACTTGTTATATTATGCATATACAAATAAAACCAAACTCTTTTATGTTATTAATAATATATATTTTCATTACAAAACTGTAACTAGAAGAAGATTAAGTTCCATATCAATACACTTGTTTTCCAGGGCATTATATTTACATAACTCTAATACATACGATGCATCATTTAACATAGGTTATGTAATCCCTAATGATTACGAACCATTAGTTGCTATAAATAAACTTCAACATATCAATTATGAATTACATTGAATATTCTAGCAATGGGCTTGTAACAAAAGGATCCAATGAATGCATTAAAATCATCTTTTTATAGTACCCAAATCCATACACATCGGATAGCATAATCAATTTCTTAGGGGAGAAAGAAAAAATAAATACAAGGAAATAATGCTTAATCAGGTTATCAATGTCGAAATTGCGTTTAAATCAATGTCGAGAAGCTACCCCTCTATGGGTCTCCTAATGGTGAAGAGCTTGCATCCATCTTCGTTTTGGGTTTTGATCTTGTATCATAGGCATCAAAAATAGAAAATAGCAATAGAAATATAAACCAAAACCCATAAAGCTAAGAACATTTAAGTGCCATTAGATGTAACTTTAATAAAACATGAACTTAAGATGTGTACCTTACAATCTTCGTCGTTCTTTATTATCTTCACCTCTTTTGGTTTTCGTAAACCACAATGACCAAATGAGGACATCTTAGGAAGAATGGCTAGAATATACACAAAGTAGAACATACACAAAGTGCTAGCTTTGTGATGTATTCTTTGAGAGAGTGTTTCTATAGAGTGAGAGAAGATGATGAACACTTCATCAAAATCTCTTGTTTTTCACACAACATTTGCATGAAAATTCATTTTCTTTTGCACCATTTAGCCTTCCTCTAACCCCCAACACCAATGGAGAGTTAGTAGGAATTAAGTGGCTTTTAATCCCACTTAATTTAGCATGAAACACCCACCTCTTCTTTAAAGGGTAATTTTGTCATCTTGTTTATTAAAGGGTAATTTTGTCATCTTACCTAAAAAGCAAGATTCACATGTGTCATATGATTCACAATCAAATGACCCTAAACTACCACACTTGGGTAACTTAATCATGCATTTCTCATATCTTGGCTCATAGCTTGGATCCCCATCCAACAACCAATTTACTCATTCTTTGCATCTCTAATGCGTGTGACCCATTAGGTTTATAGTTATGTTGGCCATTTGAATTAACACCTAATTCAAGAAAGCTATGAATGGTCTCTAGTAACACATCATGACCCCTAATTGACCAAAAGTTAATGGTATAACTACGAACCCTTTTTATAGACATTGTTAGCCCATGCAATTCATCCTTTCAACATCTATATCCTACTTGGTTCAGAGTATGGTTAAAAGTGTCAACTCCCACTAGACTAAATACATCACATCTAGCCCAAGTAATGTTATTTCTTATCCCCAAGGCTCATTACTCGATTAGATATTTCACTGAAGACTATCTTTATGACATTTCCACTCTAGCTAAAGATTCCTAAGTAATGACCCCGACAAGAGGCCGTGGGTATCATCTTCTTATATCAGGAGTGATGAATCCTTTATTGGCTACTTAATTAGCTTCAAATATCTCAAGTTGTACCCAATCACCACTTATGAGAAACCTCTAAAAGTCAACGAGGAATGGAGTCAAAGTATAAGATTAGTATCTAAGATATCCTTAAGCACTTTAGGTACCATTGCTATGATGAGACTATCATTAACACTGTAATAGATTATCCAAATGATTGTCTCATGGCAGGTCAACCAATGTATTTACTACTCTTAACAAGCATCCATATTTTAACTCTAAACAACTAATGCTTACAGCTTATGAGATCCACTATTTGATTTAATCAAGGAGTATAGCATGTGCTAGTCTTTCCGAATTAATAATGTCTCGTCTCATTAAACCTATGACTAGGGATAATTTAGATATTAACATAATTACACATTAAAGGAATCTCATTATCATGATCTCATCATGATTTCCTTTATGTTATGTAATGTATAAGGACTTCATTAATTTGATTTAAGATCATTATCAATTTATAAAGAACATGAACATCAAATTAATGAAAAAACCTTTTATTAATAAAAAAGATTTGTATAGTAAGTGTTAAAGGTGATTGCCTTTAGGGCACTTCTCTAATAACCTCCCACTTGCACTAAAGACAATTGCGTTTGTATTTAATACCTTAGGGGAGTACATGAGATTCATATCTATTTGAGGAATGAACTAAGTCAAAAGATCAGTAATATTTTGATCAGTGGACACTCTCTCAATCTTGACATCATTTCTACCAATGATTTCTCTAATCAAATGTATCGCCTAATTACATGTTTGGATTTCTAATGAGACCTTGGTTCCTTTTCTTACGCTATAGCACCATTGTTGCGATAATACAATTATACTGGGTCAACAATGCTAGGAACCACTCAAAGTTCTGTGATGAACTTCTTGATCCAAATGCCTTCTTTTGCTACTTTTAAAGCAGCAATGTATTCTACTTCAGTTGTTGGATCTACAGCTGTCTTTTATTTGGAACTCTTCTAACTAACTAATTCACCATTCAGTCCAAAAATATATCCTAACTAGGATCTTAAGTCATCCCTGTCTGATTGGAAACTAGCATCTATATACTTGCTCACAACAAGATCTCCTTCTCTTTATACTAAGAATATATCCTTAGTTCTTCACAAGTACTTAAGGATATTCCTGACAGCCAGCCAATGACCCTCTCCAGGATCTAACTGGTATCTGCTCATAAAACTTATAGCATATAATACATCGAGTCTTGTACATAACATAACATACATGAATGATCCTATAGCCAAAGCATAAGGGATCAAATTCATGCAAGTACTCTCATCTCGTATCTTTGGACACATAGATTTTAATAGTGTAATCATATTCATCGTAGGAAGTTTAAACTCTCTTGGACTGCTCCATGTTAAACCTCTTAAATATCTTGTCTATGTATATAGACTAAAAAGGACCAAGCAACTTCTTAAATCTAGCTCTGTAGATTCTTATACATAAAATGTAAGTTACTTCTCCAAGGTCTTTCATGGAGAAATTCATGGACTTCTAAATCTTGACTGATTGTAAGCCGAGACATCATTTCCTATTAGTAGTATGTCATCTACATATAACATAAGGAATATGATTGCACTCCCACTAACCTTCTTGTACACACAAGGTTCATCTAGATTTTGTGAGAAACCAAACTCTTTGATTGTCTCATCAAATCGGATATTCCTACTTTTGGGTGCTTGCTTCAATCTATAAATGGATTTTTGAAGCTTACATACCTTTTTGTGGATTTTTAAAGCTTGCATACCTTTTTGCCATTATTAGATATGAAATAATTAGGTTGTTTCATACACACATCCTTGGTTAGGTTTCCATTAAGGAAAATTATTTTCACATCCATTTTCCATATCACATAATCATAATGAGCAACAATGGCTAGGACTACGCTAATGGATTTATGCATGGCTACTTGGGTAAATGTTTCATCATAGTTAACTCTTTATCTTTGGCAATAACCTTTAGCTAAAAGTCTAGCTTTATAGGTAATTGCATTACCCTCAATGTCGATTTTCTTCTTGAAAACCCATTTGCACCTTATTGGTTTTATTGCCTCGGGTGGGGGTGGGTCAACCAAAGTAAATATTTAGTTTTCATACATGGATTCCATTTTGAATTTCATAACTTGAAGCCATTTTTTAGATTCTAAACTCTTCTACACTTATTCATAGGTAGTGGGCTCATCATCTTCCATAAGCAATACATCATTATATTCACTTATGAGAAATACATCTCTCTCTGAAGCATGACATATCCTACTTAACCTACGAACTTCTCCTGTATTAGAAGATTGAACTATTGTTTCATCATTATGGACAATAGTCTCACGTTTAAGCAGTTGATCTGCATCTATTTGAGCATCTTGAACTTTCATAAGTTGAATTTTGATCCCAATGTGTTCTTTTAGAAGAAACTCTTTCTCTAAAAAGACAACATGTTTTGAAATAAACACCTTTTGCAAAATATTGTAGAACTGATATCCTATCATTTCTTTAGACAGACACTTGTTAGATTTACTTTCTAACTTATTTGATTGAATTTGCTTCACATAAGCTGGACAACCCCAAACTTTTATGTGAGAAAGATAAGGTTTCTTATTAGTCCACATATCATATGGAGTAACGTCAACTAGCTTTGAACGGAATCTGTTTAATATATAAATAGCAGTTTCGAGTGCATATCCTCAAAAGGATTTTGGCATATCTGCTAAGCCCATCATTGACCTCACCATATCCAGTAAGGTTTGATTTCTTCTTTCTACCAACCATTGTGTTATGGCGTTTAAGGTGGAGTCTACTAGGATATTATCCTATTATCTCTAAGATAACTTAGGAACTCTTAGCTTAAGTATTCACCACTTCTATCTAATCGAAGTATTTTAATACTTCTTCCCATCTGTTTCTCTACTTCATTTCTGAATTCTTTGAATTTTTCAAAGGCTTTAGATTTATATCTCATTAGATACAAATACCCTTATTGTGAATAGCCATTGACGAAGGTAAGGAAGTATATGAAACCACCTTTGGCATCTAAATGTTTTAGGTCCAACAGCCCATTAGATTGTTCCTTTCCCTTAAAGTGTAACTTTGTCATCTTACCTGATAAGTAAGATTCACATGTTTCATATGATTCATAATCAAATGACCCTAAACTACCACACTTGTATAGTTTAGTCATGAATCTCTCACCTTTCATCATTAATATTTAAAACTGGATTGGACATATCTAATATGTATATTCCATTGCATAATGTAACAATAGCATAAAGCATGCCATTCAAAATAATAAAATAACCATTGTTCCTAAAATTTAAATGGAAACTTGCTTTATTAAGACTAGAAACTGAACTCATATTCTTGGTTAATATAGGTACATAAAAGCAATCATCCAATTCTATTACAAGCCCACCAGGGAGTGTTAATACATAAGTTCCTACAGATAATGCAGCAACTCTTGCTCCATTGCCTATGTTCAGGTTCGAATATCCCTTCTTGAGTTGTCTACTGCTCCTGAGGCCCTACATATTAGTTCATATATGTGAGCCAAAGCCAGTATCTAATACCTATATATTATTATTAAAAATAATATTAATATCAATAACAGACATATCTGACGTAGACGGGACATCTGATGCCTTCTTTTGGTTCTTCTTCCTCGAGCCAGAAGAATCCACCAGCATCACAGCTTTATTGTCCTTACGGATAAATTACTTAACTATTTTGAGCAAGTTGATCAACTCAGGAATTGTTGTGGATATTTGGTTCATCTGATAGTTAAGCATACACTATGAATAACTATTAGTCAAACCAATTCGAATTAATTCTGTACTTAATTCAAGATCCATAAAAAAACCTAAAGAGGCCAACCTCCTAATATAGCCATTCATCTTCAATTCATATTGCACTAAAGATGTCCCCTCAGCCATCTTGGAGTGAAAGAGCAACTTCAAGGTCTCAAACTTTTGGACCTAGCTTGCTCATCAAACAGCTCCCTTAAATGATAGTCTATGGTATGAGCATCCATAGCCTAATGTTGCTTTTACAATTCTGGTGATATAGTGGTCATCATTATGTAACTAGTCATCTTGTTATCATCAATATGTTTTTTGTATGCCTTTTGATCACTATCAAAAGCATCAGCAGTAGGAGGATCAAGAAGTGGTTCTTCTAAGATGTAACCTAGTTTCTCTAACTTGGGAACTATTCTCAGGTTCCTAAGCTGGTCTAGGAAGTTTGGTCTAATCAACTTATTGTCTTCTATAAGTGAGCATAGGTTTACACTAGTGGTCATGGTGTAGATTCTTACAACCTAATGTCAAAGAGAGAAATAGTGTTAGACTGTACATAAATGTATGTCAATTAGGACTTTAATAATTTGTAGTATCGCTTCCAGTATTTTCTTATGAATCCATAACCCTGTATATGAATTTGAGAGAAACTATATAGAAGTTCTCCTAGTGTGTCGATATCTAATATCCCTAATAATGACCCTGGGTTTGCCCAACACACAACCTTCGGTCAATCAATAGGTATCAATCATACTAATTGCATTTATAATGCAACTATCGAATCTAATGCTATCAATTATTAATGTGTGCACTCACATCGGGCTATCAACTCTTGATGCACGTACATCTCATACACACTATCGAACTTTGCCTCTGTTCATGTTAACTTTGGGTTTGCCTAACAAATCAATGCTTCTATTTAAAGCTAACCCACTAATTCGAAAATCATATTTCCATGGATCGAACATATTTCTGTAGAGCGGGCTTAGGTTTGTCCAACAACCCTAACTCTAAAAAGACTGGCTCTCACCATATTAATGAAAGGCGTTAGTTTTAATATTCTAAGTGAGGGATTTCTACTTTGGTCTCATCTAACTAGGATGGTGTTGTATATATATATATATAATTACTATAGCCATATGACATGATATGGACACCCCAATCATATTAGTCTTAAGTACATAACCATCCATTATGCAAGTCCAAACAATCCTAGCATGCATTCTCTAATGAATCAAATTAAACAAATAAGTTTTGGCTGTGAAAATTTATGGAGCCTAAAATTTGGAAGACGATTCTACTCTTTATGGATCCTAAAATTTGGAAGTTGATTGTTCTCTTGAATCGAATTGCTTAATAATTTTAATCTTGGAAAAATTTAACAATTTAATAATTTCAAAAATCTTAATAATAAATAATAATGACAATTAATATGAAATAAGTCAATAACAATAATTTTTAAATATTTTA
>JAOSBK010000001.1:23786561-23797685 GCA_027568895.1 Erythroxylum shatona | reverse complement strand
ATTAGGTCAATTTGTAAAGTCAACGGACTGAATTAATTTGTATTTATGAAAAGGGCCCCCGTGGTCATTGTATTTACTAGTGATTGTGTATGTGAATTGATTCCCACATAGCGTATGTTTGTGTTTTTTTTAAAAAAATTTATATTGACGCCACCCTCGTAGGGCACGGACTCGGATATCACCATCGATGTCGGGTTCGGGTCATGCAGGAGTGGGGTGTTACATTCAACTACAAGTACTACTCGTATACTTACATTTTTTAGATAAGACTAGTAGTGTGTTTTGCACCGAACAACTTAATTCGTAACACTAAGCACTTATTGCCTCACAAATTTATGTGCTTAATTTTCTTTAATAAAACTAAAGGCCATAAGTGTTCTGTTAAAGAACTTTTCTTTCTTTGGTGCATGGATCGCAAAGTTAAAATAAATACCTCATATCATATTTTTAGGTCTAATGAGAGTTGCATTAATAAGAAAAGCTCATGTTTTGGTATGGCTTATATTGTCACTGCTTTGGTTTTGTTTTATCATCTTGATGTAGATACTGTGCGTACTACTAACTATGATGTCTTTAATGTATCATATTTAAGACGATCCGAAATTTTGGAGCTCCATTTTATGGAGCACTAAAATCCTCAAAAGCGTACCACCGTTACGAATAGGAAGGGCAAGAATGTAGCCATATCTTAACCATCCACCTCTCAGGCA
The DNA here is from genome assembly GCA_027568895.1 of Erythroxylum shatona. Lineage (NCBI taxonomy): Eukaryota > Viridiplantae > Streptophyta > Magnoliopsida > Malpighiales > Erythroxylaceae > Erythroxylum > Erythroxylum shatona. The sequence continues at coordinate 23,796,975 of JAOSBK010000001.1, read as the reverse complement.
CCATCGAAGCCTTAAGAAGAAGCATTTGAAGAGGAATCAATGGTAGCAGCAAATCTTGATTAGTTTCAGCAAACTATTGACCAGATGGCATGCAAATCAACAATAAATGACGCTACAGATCAATAAGCTCAAAAATCAAATGTGGCAAGTATGCAAGGAGTAGTGGTACATGAAGATGAAGTTCCTCAAGTTCACCCAGACAAGAACATTGAAGTCCCTTCTCCTACGCCTTCACCACCTCAATCCGCATAAGCCTCATTACCATTCACTTTTTATATTATTTTATTTACTTTGTTAGTTGTGTTATTTATTTGCTTAGTTGATGTTATGTTTGATGTTTTGATTTCATTTTGTGGTTGCTTTGTCACATTGAGGACAATGTGTTGTCTAAGTGTGAGGAGATGACATTTGCCTTATCAATTACATCGTTTAATTTTGTTTTATTTGCTGTTTAGGATGCATGTTTTAGGCATATTAGGTTGTTGTTTGATGTTGTGTTGTGTTAAGCAATTGAACCATACTTGAATGATTTTGATTTGTGATGCCATGATATTCTATCATGCTAGTTGGAATGAGATTGAATGCATGCTTGAACTTGGATTAGGTTACTTGAGTAAATAGTGAACCAAGTTGAATGATTAAAGTTTGGTTGCGTAAGCTTACTCAAAATGTGACACTTGAGCAATGAGGTAGTGTAGAGATGCATAATGAATTTTCATTTGAGCCAATGTGAGGATTGAGTGTGTGATGCCCCTTTAGGTTACTACCTTCAGATCTTGCTTTGCATCGGTTTGAGTCTACTAGATGCATGCTTAATAGAAATAATTAAGGCTCTTTTTATGATAACTTTTGGCTTAAGTGACCTACCTTTGTTGTTATACCTTGTTAGCCCCATTGAGCCTTAACCCTTTTGTTTCTTGAAAACAACTCATATTTTAAAACCCAAAAACTCATTAGCCTATCCATTCAAAGCTTAGTAAAGTATTAAGTGATGCGTTAGTTTGGAATTTTTGGTATAAATTTTTTCTTTCCAAGATGATTTGAGTTATACTTTTACTCTTCGATAACATTGTATCTAGTTGCTATTTTGTTCATTGTTTCTTTAATTATATAAAAATAAAAAAAGAAGAGCAGAAAAGAAAAGAAAAGAAAAAAGAAAATAGGAAAAGAAAAGAAAAAGGAAGAATCTTTTGGTAACATCAATAAGTGCAGAGTAGTAGTATATTTAAATTTGTATATCTCAGAATATGTTTTGTATCCCTTTGTTCACTTATTACTTTATGGATGCTTGTGTTAAACCTACCTCTTTTGACCCACCTTAACCATTACCACATTACAACCCTTTTGATCTATTTATGCATGCAATCGTTGTAGAGGAGAATTAGTGTATTAATAAGCCTATGATAGTGTAGTTTCCTATAGGGAGCTTGATCAAAACACTAACCATCAAACAATTGAGAGAAATAAGTGAAACTATGAGTAATGAAAAGTAGTCATAATATGTGTAATAGCTTGATACTTAAGTTAGCTAAACTTTGACGGATCGCATGCTTTGATCTTTATGAAAATGAAGTGATAGAATTGATTGGTTGTGTTTGATTTTGCTTGAGGGCAAAAAAGCATTTAAGTGTGGGGAAATTGATAGTTGTGCATTAGTATATGTTTTTTAAGTATTTGGTATGTGTTTCTTGCATGATAGTTTGGTATTATTGTGTTTTAGGACTTGTTTTGTGTGTTTTTGTTTAGTTTGATCTTCATGGTTGTTCTTTTGTGTTTGATATTGATTTAGGGTAAGAATTCATCATTTGGGTGTAGGAATGGAGGGTGAACATCTTTGTGATTGAGCTAGATACCAAGAGAAGAGAAGAGAAGTGGAGCTGCTAAAAAACAAGAACCCACCACCATGAAAAAGGGCATGTTTTCCATGATCATGGGAAATCTATGGAGAAAGTTTCTGTCAAGATAACCCATGATCGTGAGGACTGGAAGTCAAAGATAGATGAGGGTTTCTTGTATTTTTTTAGGATTTCATGACTTTGTAAGGAGGAGAATCCTGAGAGCCATCCTAGGGTCGTGGAACTTACTTCCTTGTGGAAAAAGACAGATTGAGAGCTTAAAGATAAGTGAAGATTTAAGGTTTCATTCCTGATTGGGTAAAGAGCACCCAGTCATCCATATTTTCTAGAATAAAAAAAAGAAGAGTAGAAGCTGCCCCATCCAGTTTTATTTCAATTTCTTTCTCTGCTAGCATATTTATAATAAGGTTTCATTCCTGATTGGGTAAAGAGCACCCAGTCATCCATATTTTCTAGAATCAAAAAAAGAAGAGTAGAAGCTGCCCCATCCAGTTTTATTTCAATTTCTTTCTCTGCTAGCATATTTATAATGGATTATTTGATTGTTAGGGATGTTATGGATGTTATGATTGGCTAAAACAATTTTTAGGGTTTGTAGTTTGAACTATTTGCAAACCTTTGGCTATCGATTTAATGTTATATACTTTTATGTTATTTATTGTGTTTAAACCTTGCAATAAATCAAGAGAGTGAGCTTGGTAATTTGTGTTAATCGTATAACGAGAGTTGACCATTAATAGACATATTAATAACAAGTTGTTGATTTATTAGGAAGAGATTTCAATAGATTAATACACTGCCCATATGATAGCTTCATATCTAATTAAATGCTTAGGAAAGGCTTTGCACATCGAGAGATCCCAAAGTTAATTCTAATTCATTTAACTAGTGACATTTAGTTACACCCTGAGAGAGGGTAGCTAGAATTTGAGGAAATCTTGGGTCAAGCATAAATTGAATCAGTCAATCATACGAGAGCAAATAAGGATAATGAGAAGTCCTAATATTTATTCTTTATTTTCTCCTAGTCTTAGTTTACGAATTTGGTTAAGGTTGCATTGTTCCCTTTTACTTTTAGTTTGTCTTTATTTTACTTATCTTTTTAAATTCAATTGAAACGATTTATTAAACAAGAACAACCAGAATTAAGTGGTGCCTAAACACAATCCTCGTAGGATCAATATTCATTTTCAACTACAAGTATGACCTGTATACTTGCGATTTTAAGTATAAGACTAGTACTTTGTTTTTTATTCAACAAGTTTTTGGCGCCGTTGTCGGGGATTAGTTGTTTAACATCTTATTTATTTTAGGGTACTTTGATTTAAGAGTTTTTGATACTTTTCTTCTTGTCTTTACAGGTGCATAAACACAAGGAACACGTGAAGGACGACTAAATTTCGCGATGAAGAGTTATTAGATATCACAAGGCATGAACGAGAGTTGAGAAGAGCGAAGTGCAAAGACATTATACAAAGAAATATGGTAGAAGAAGGAGAACAAGCATGGGCTGAAAGGACACTGATGAACTTTATGAGGCCAGGTTTCAGTCCTTAAGGAGTTGCAAGGCCAGTGATTCAAACTAACAATTTTGAGATCAAGTCGACACTCCTCAATATTATGTAGAGTAGTGTGCAGTTTTATGGTTTATCCAATGAAGATCCCATCACCCATCTTGCCAATTTTTAGAGATATATGACACTTTCCGGTTTAATGGGATGTTATACGATGCCGTGATTGTGAATATTTTCTTTCACTTTGAGAGATCGGGTGAAGGCATGGTACAATTCACTCAGCTCAGGGGAGATTAATACTTGGGAACAGTTAGCCCAGGCATTTCTCGCTAAATACTTCCCATTGACCAAGACAACAAGGATCATTAAGGAAATCATGAATTTTCAACAACGCGATAGGTAGTCTTTATATAAAGCTTGAGAGAGGTTTAAAGAGCTTTAGAGAAGTTGTGCTCACCATAGCATTCTGAGGGAATTCCTTATGCAAACTTCTAAATTGGTGTAAATCAAAGCACAAGAGGGACCATAGATGCAGTTGCGGGAGGATCTTTGATAAGGAAAACTATTGATGCAGCTTATGATCTTTTGGAAGCATTGGCGAGCAACAGTTGTATATAGTCAAGTGAGAGGAGTAGGCAAGGGTAAAAGGAGCAAAAAGGTATGATCCCAATTAAGTCTGTTATCGCTTTGTAGGCACAAATCACATCCCTTACCAAGTAGTTGAGCAACATGCAAGGAGCATCTTCATTTACAGTGCGAGTCATGTAATCACAGTGTGAGTTATACAGATAGGACAACCATTGCATAGTAGGATGCTTTTTGTTGGGAGCTACTAGCGCTAAACATAACAATCCATACTTGAATACTTATAATCTGGGGTGGAAAAACTACCCAAGTTTTTCTTGGAGTACTAACAATGAAGGTAGTCAATCAAGACCGCAAGGACCTCCGAATTTTAGCAAGATTGACTTAGATCTTTGGAGAACAAAATGGACAAGTTGATGGATGTTTTGGGGTCCAAACTAGCAAATCAAGAAGAGAAACAAAAGAGGATGTTTTCGAACCAAGAGGAAAGTCAAAAGAGGACGGAGGCAAAGTTTGATCAAATTGTGAAGAACAATGCCTCATCCATCCACAACATGGAGGTATAGTTAGGTAAACAACATGCTAATGCTATGTCTTCTATAAGTGTAGGTAGCTTACCAAGCAATACTGAGGCTAACCTAAGGGAACAACTGAAGGATATTACACTTTGAAGTGGCAAGCAGATGGAGGAACTAAGTGTGCATAAAGATTGCTAAGAAAAAGTAAAAGGTAGATTCAGGTAGAGAAAGAAGAAGAGAGGCCTTATATACCACCACCACCCTATAAGTCTAAACTTTCTTATCCACAAAATGTGAGACAACATCAGGTGAAGACTCAATTTTCCAAGTTTTTAGAGAAATTGAAGAAGCTTTAGATTAATTTGTCATTGTTGGAAGCTTTGGAGTGCATGCCCAAGTATGCAAAGTTTTTGAAGGACATACTGATACACAAACGTACTTGGGAGGACAATTAGATTGTCACTTTAACAAAGAATTATAATTCGATTATTTCAAGCATGATACCTTCAAAACTACAAGATCGAGGGAGTTTTATGATTCCATGTGTTATTGGTAACTTTAATTTTCTAAATGCTTATGTGATTTAGGTGCAAGCATTAACTTGATGCCTTTGTCTATTTTCAAGAAATTAGGACTAGGAGAGGTTAAACCAACATCCATGTTGATTCAACTTGCTGATCAATCCATTATGAAACCATATGGAGTCGTAGAAGATGTGTTGGTAAAAGTAGATAAATTTATTATTCCTGTTGATTTTGTAGTATGGGATTTTGAAGCTGATAAAAATTGTCTATTAATTTTAGGTAGGCCTTTTATGAATATTGGTAGGGCATTAGTTGATGTGCATGAGGAAAAAAATTGTTTTGAGGACTGGTGATGAGCAGGTTAATTTTAATATGTCTAAATCTTTGAGGAAACTGATGGATGTTAATGTATAGATGAAGATTGATGTTATGGATGAATGTGTGAAGGAACTTGAAGAGGAAGTTAATGAAGTTACTGAAGTGTATAGGGATGAGAGTGTGAGAGAAGAGGATTTATGTGAGGAAGTTGAGTTAGAGAAGTTAAAGAGAACAAATGCACTTATACCACCTTCCATTGTTAAACCCCCACTTTAGAACTTAAACCCTTACTTTCCTATTTAAGATATACCTTTTTAGGTAAAAACAATACCTTACCCATCATTATCTCAAACCAATTAGATTTTGAGCAAGAGGAGAAAATGGTGGAGACCATTAGGAAAAGGATGAGACATATGGGATGGCAAATTTATGATATTAACAGGATTAGCCACAATGTGGTGATGTATAGGATTAACCTAGAAGAAGGGTGTAAAATAGTGAGAAAGCAACAAGGAAGGTTAAATCCAAACATGCAAGAGGTTATGAAGAAGGAGTAGTAAAGCTGTTGGATACAACGATTATTTATCCTATTTTAGATAGTGAGTAGGTGAGTTCGGTACAGTGTGTACTTAGGAAGGGAGGTATGATAGTGATGGAAAATGAAAAGGGTGAAAAGATTTCTACTAGGACCATCATAGGTTGGAGAGTATGTACTGATTACCGGAAGCTCAATTTGGCCACTATGAAAGATCACTTCCCTTTACCTTTTGTGGACCAAATGATTGAGAGGGTGTCTGGACATGCATTTTACTATTTTCTTGATGGATACTTAAGGTACAATTAGGTAGTTATATAACCACAGGATTAGGAGAAGACGACTTTCACTTATCCTTATGGGACTTTTGCTAATCGAAGGATGTTGTTCGGTTTATATAATGCACCTGCCAGATTCCAAAGGTACATAATGACCATATTTGCAAACATGAATGAGAAATTCATAGAGGTATTTATGGATGATTTCTCTGTCTTTGGAAATTCTTTTAATCATTGTCTGTTGAAGTTAGATAGAGTACTTCAAAGATGTGATTGTCTCATATAGTCTTGAATTGGGAGAAGTGCCACTTTATGGTCCAAGAGAGAATTATATTAGGCCATAAGATCTCGTGCAAGGGGATTGAAGGGCATCCGAGCCTTCCTTGGTTATGTAGGATTCTACAGATGGTTCATAAAGGATTTTTCTCTTATTGCTAGACCCTTAACTTATTTATTAGTTAAAGATGTGCCTTTTATTTTTGATGATGCTTGTTTGGACGCTTTTACATAAGCACCTATTTTGACATTGCTAGATTGGTCTCTTCCTTTTAAGATTAGGTGTGATGTTATGTCCTTGGTCAGTAGAATGAAAAGAGGTTGCATGCCATCTACTACATAAGTAATATCTTGAAGTGAGCACAACTGAATTACACAACTATGAAAAAAGGAGTTGCTTGCTATGGTATCTGCATGTGAGAAATTTCATTATTATCTTTTAAGCTCACATGTTATTTTTTTTATAGATCATGTAGCATTGTGATATCTTTTTGCCAAAAAGGATGCCAAGGCTAGGCTTATTTGGTGGCTACTTCTACTCCAAGAATTTGACATTAAGATTAAAGACAAAAAGGGAGCATAAAATGTTGTAGTTGACCACCTCGAAACTTAAAGGAGGTCATCATAAAGAAGGAGAGGAAATCAAGGAGAGCTTTGTTGATGAGGCTTTAATAATGGTAGATAATCCATTTCATCCTTGGCTTACAGGTATTACAAACTATCCCTCAGGTGGTATTCTTCCTTTTGATCTCTCTTATCAACAAAAAAGCGGTTTGTGTTTCAATGTTCTCAATATATTTGGGATGAACCTGTACTATATAAGATATGTGCTAATAATGTGATTTGCAGGTGTCTCCCCGAAGATGAAATGCTTGAAATCTTGATGCGATGTCATAGTTCACCTTATGCAAGATATTATGAAGCTAACATGACTACAACTCGGATCTTAGAGTGTGGATTCTATTGGCTAGCCTTATTAAAGGATGCTTGAGATTTTATGCTTAAATGTGATAGGTGTTAAAGAGTGGGCAATATATCGAAGAAGGATGAGACGCCGTTTTCAAACATTACAGAGGCGGAGATATTCGATGTGTGGGGTTTGGACTTCATGGGACCATTTCTATCCTCCTTAGGTAACACTTATATATTAGTTAGATTTGATTATGTTTCCAGGTGGGTTGAAGCTGTAGCTACTCCAACTAATGACGACTAGATGGTTCAAAAGTTCATCAAGAAGATCTTTACAATATTTGGAGTGCCTAGAGCGAATATAAGTGAGCCATTTTTACAACAAAACATTTGAGGCTCTTCTAAAAAGATACAATGTTGATCATAGAGTGGCGACTCCTTACCACCCCAAACTAGTGGTCAAGTGGAGGTGGTGAACATAAAGCTGAAGAAGATTTTGGAGAAGGTAGTGAGCACCTTAAGAAAGGATTAGAGGTTGAAGCTAGATGACACCTTATGGGCTTATAGGACATCTTTTAAGACACCCATAGGAACTACTTTATATAGACTTATGTATAGCAAAGTGTGCCATTTACCTTTAGAGTTGGAACATCGAGCTTATTAGGCCGTTAGGAAGTTAAACATGGATTGGAAGCTTGCGGGTGAGAAAAGATTGTTACAACTTGACTAATTGGAAGAATTGAGGTTTGATGCTTACGAAAATGGTAAGTTGTATAAGGGAAGATAAAAATGTGTCATAATGCTTGCATTAAGCATAAGGAGTTCAAGAGTGGGGATTTGGTGCTTTTGTTTAATTCAAGACTTCGGTTATTTCTTCGAAAGCTCAAGTCAAGATGGAGTGGACCTTTTAAGGTTATTCAAATATTTCCCTATGGAGCTTTGGAGTTAGAAAATGATAAGGGTGAAGTATTCAAGATTAATGGGCATAGATGCAAGAAAGGGAAATCATCTCTTTCCTTTCCTTTACTCCTTTATGAATGCGTCTGAAATGGTCAAGCTAATGACCTTAACTTAGCATGTTTACCATTCTTTTTCTTGTTTCCGCTTACTTGTGTGTTTGATTTATTTGGTTTGATTATGTTTGGTTTGAATTTTTTTTGTTTTAACTTGTTTTTCTTTCCAAATTTCTTGTTAGTTAGTTGATTTTGATATATTGGTAAGTTGTTTGAATGTTGGGAATGCATGTTAAGTTTAGAAGAAGAATAAGAAGTTGGAAAAATTGGATAATCAGCGATCTTGGGAATTGGGTTGATTCCCACGAATGTGGAAGGCTTTCTAAAAAGTTTTTAAAGCCTTAACCACGATCATGAAAATTGATTCATTTTCTACAAGCATGGGAAGGCTCTCCAGAAAGTTTCTAGAGCTTTAATTGACAATCGTGGAAATTGATCCATTTTCTACTAGCATGGGATGGCTCTCTTGAAAGTTTCTGAAGCCTTAACTCACAATTATGGAAATCACAGGGATTCCCACGATCGCGGGATCCTTCTTCATAAACTTTTTTAAAAAAAACCCTCTTTTCTTCTTCTTTCTTCACCTTTTTGCACTTTCTCTCTCTAACAACTCACTCTATCACTAACCCTAGCTTTATTTTCTTCATCTTTTCCATCATTAATCACTTCTTTTACACATGTTTCACACCACAATCAATAATATAAGGATTTGGTGAGTTTTTATTTCATTCTTTCTCTAAAACGTTCTCACTCTCTCTTTTGCCTACTTTTGCATATTTTTCTTCTTCAATGACTCCAAAGAAGATTTGCCGCTCGGAAACCCATCTACCAATTGTGTCAACAAGTCTCTAGTGAAGGTAAAACTAATATAATGACAAATATTTGTGCCCTGTTCCCAATATTTTCAGACAACGAAGGTATATTATTTTGAGACTTCAAAGATAAGGAATTATTGCCTCCTCGATACTTTGATTTTGAATTGTTAGAAACTCTAGGTTTAACGTGTAATATTGAATGATAGCTGCAAATATTAGTTGGGGTCATTTAATTCATTGTGATGTACCGATATACCCCATGATGACTATTGAACTTTTTACCACTGTGCTGTATAATCCTAAAATGCATATATTCTAGTTTAGAATAGGTGGTTGTATATATAAGCTTGATTATATAGTCATTCGTGCACTTTTTGACTTGTTAAACATTAAAGTTTTAGATGATCATGATGAATTTTATATAGATGACTATTGGAAAAGCCTTACGGGTGAAAACACGTTAGATTCTAGGAATGCACCGAACACCTTAATTCGTAGCACTGAACACTTATTGCTTTACAAATTTATGTGCTTAATTGTTTTTAATAAAGCTAAAAGCAATAAGTGTTTAGCTAAAGAACTTTTCTTTCTTTGGTGCATGGATCGCAAAGTTAAAATAAATACCCCGTATCGAATTTTTAGGTCTATTGTGAGTTGCTTTAATAAACAATGCTCATATTTTGGTATGAATTACATTGTCACTGCTTTGACTTCATTTTATCATCTTGATGTGGATACTGTGAGTACTGCTAATTATGATGTGTTTGATGTACCGTATTTAAGACGCTATGAAATTTTGGTTTATTTTATTTTATGTTTATATTTTGGTATTTTGTTATTTTTATTTTTATGTTTATTTTGTAGGGAGTGAATGCTAGAATTTTATGGTATAGAGTGTCTTCAAATTCCGTCATCACCCACACCATCACCGATGAAGCACTATAAGTATTCTTGCTCTAACATTTTCTTTATTGTTATTTATTTTTATTTGTATTGTTTGCTTTCCAGATTGAGGATAATGTGTTGTTCATGTGTGGGGATGTATATACAATTACATATATGTATGTATGAATTTTGCATGTGCATCAATTGTATGTGAATTTATAATTGTACAATTTTTTTATTAGGTTGGAATTGCATAATGTGTGCATTGTGTGAATTTATCAATGACCAAAATTGACAATAATTAGTTTAGCTTTAAACATGCTCATTTAAATTGTAAAGCCATATTGACTTGTGAATTTTATGTTTTAAGTATCTTTGGATGAATATG
>JAOSBK010000001.1:23756158-23766700 GCA_027568895.1 Erythroxylum shatona | reverse complement strand
GATCTAAACGGTAACGTTCCGTTCCGCCAAAATCCGGCAGAACCAATTAGCATTTTTTATTTTTTAAATAAAAAGTTGAACAAGTAGGACTTACTTCTAAAATACATAAGAGAAAGTCCCACTTAATGTAAAATGTCAACTGTCTTTATGATTAATTTTAAAAAAATAGTAGAACTCATTTTTATTTAAAATATAAAGATATCAGACAAATAATTATTTCTATCGTTTATATTTTATTATAAAAATTTAAATGCAATTTTCACGTTATTACGAATGTACCCTACTAATTATTAATTACAAGAAGATGATTAGTTCAAAGTAAGTTGTCGATATTTATTTGTGTCAATTGAAAATAATATCCGAGTTAGAGTAGCAGTTTTAAATTTCCATAAATTACATCATACTATATACAATCCTTTTATTTTCAAAAAAAGTTGTTGTGGTTCATATTTTGTTTTCACTAATCTTCTGATTTGATAATTGATGAAATTATTCCACTATATTTTGTTCTATTTGGAAAATTTTACTATATAATAATAATAATAATTATAATAATAATAATTATAATAATAATATTTGTTTAAACACTTCTGTAAACTTGGCAGCTTTCTATAGTATAAATTTTGAACTTCTTGTGTTAACTCCTAAATTTATCGAAGCTAATTCCTACCCCTTTATTTATGTAAATTCAATCAATTAGTTTAGTATCCAAATTAAAGTCCTTGTCGTGGATGTAGAATGCTAGTATTTCAATCAGTCTACATAATTTCTAAGCAAATTTTCTTCTCATGAAAATAAAAAATTATGATAGAGCATGATGTTCTGTTGCCATACTAAAATCTGTTACTTAAACCTTATCTGCTTTATATATTGATAATTAATATAATTTTGTTTAACTGAACTCCTAATATACCTTCTTTATTTTATTTCATTTAAAGTTCTTAAACATAATACTAATCTGCAGATTTTCTTAAAGTTATAAAATTATAATGCTTAAAGATTTAGAAATATATATTGTTATGATGGCCTAACATTTTTTCTTATCCTAAAATTGATGTTCTATAAAAGAAAACAAAGTTAAAATTTCACACAATATGCACATTGAGTTTGCAATTTTGTATTTTAATTATAAGACTATTAGATAAAATTTAAAATTAAATCTATTTAAGAAAATATTCAAGTAATTTCTTAAATTTATATCAATGTGAATTACATAATATTTAATTGGGAAGAGTATCACTTTAAAAATTGTTTGATTTTAATTATATATTTATTTTTATTTCAGTATTTATCCTTTGTTTAAAATTTTTAAATATATTTCTATTACTACTAATAACAAAACGAGATAAATTAATTTTTAATTCACAATAAATTTATAATATTAAATAAAATATTCGTCAAGTTGATGTTTCTACAGCTACACCGCATTGAAAAAGTCCCAATGTTTTCAGAAAAGTTGCCACCGATTCATCCAGTGCCTCGACTCTAACGCCGTTAATTGAGGGGTCAAATCCCGTAAAAGGAAAAAGAGCAGATACAAATTGGGTGGACAAGATGCCGACAATAACGGCGTCACATATTTTCACTAAAGTGCGTGACATGTGAACCCTAGCTTTCACGCGTCCTCAACAAGAATCGTTAAAAGGTATTTCTGTGGGTATTTACTCGATAACTGTGCAGTTTCAGTAAATAATATTAATTATTTATTTAAAAATATTTAATAAAATTAGTTATTTAATATTTGTAAAATAATCTATGAGTATATGACTAAAAATAAAGATTTAAATCCACATGAGTATTAAAGTATCTTAGTGTTTTTTAATATTTTCATAAAAATTTAAATTTCAAATATTTAATTTTACAAAAATTAAATATATAACTCTAATAAAAACATAAAACATATTATAACAATAATAATAATCAAGTTAAAGTTTATTGTGCTAATATATTAACTTATTAATCATGTTGCCGTTTACGAAATTAGTATTTGGAGAAAGGAAAATAATATTAAAAAATGATAGCTTAAGTAATTTATAATAATTTTTAGATATAATTAACTTTTTTTTAATCTTGATACTGTTATAAAACATTCTCATAAAAAACAGTAGATTGAGTTTAATCCGTCAATTCAATAAAGTGGTCACTAAATATGATTATCAGTAGTGACGATTGTTAGTATCGAACAAAAATATGCATTATGGTCTTATGAATGATCCCTCGGTTAGTATAATTCTTCCAGCAATTGTGATTGATCAGTAGACCAGGAAGTTGAGATTCGCCATTGTTGACTATGATAAAATGAGCAAAGTTGACTTCCGTGAACGTTATTTTCAAATATCAAACAGAACTGGACATCCCTAAAACACATAAGCCAACTCACAGGCGCTGATCCTTCTGCAAATTTAAGACGGAGAAGACGAATTTCCAAGTATATATTGTGCAGTTGATCGATATATATAATCGAGACTTACATTTTCCGAACAAATTGATCTTATTTTTAATAAATAATTTATAAAAATTAGTGAAGCAATTTATATAATTTTAGCAATAATTTTACGGTTTACAATTACATGATATTTTATAGTATTATATTTAATCGAGGAAACTTAATTTTTATTAAAAATTAATTATGTTTTCACTAAAATGTTTATAATTAAAAATACAAGAAAACCAATATTTATCAGTTATTAATAAATTAATTTAATATTACGTATTAACAAAATACAAATACAAAAACTTAACAAAAGAATAATAATTTTATAATTTGTTGATTAATAGTAAAACATAATCAAATTATTATTAATTACTTACTAAAATAAATTATAAATAAAAATTAATCATCTTATTCATCAGCAGTACATAAACAAAAATGAAATTTTTATAAAAAAATTAACCTACGATCATATTAGATCGATAATAATATATTATTAATAAAATAAATAAAATAGCATTTCTTATTAAATATATATTTATACTTTTGGTACAAGTAAACAAGGTGAAAGGAATATATCTTTTGTTCCCTATTTAATTCCTCCATTATCCTTTTTGATCTCACCCGATGGTTGAGATCAAGGGGAAATAATGAAGTATAAATCTAATTGCATGCGCATTCACAATGGGTTTCTAGGAGACATTACAGTAAACAGGAAGACATCCTATGAGAATTTTAAATATCATTATTATAATGGAATGTAATTTTCTTTAGAATTAAAATTTAATTTTATAAGTTATAACTAATCAAAAATATATTAATTTTCATATAAAGAATTATACTTTGTAGAGAAATTTGAAAGATTTGGACATGATTAATTTTAAAGTTATTTTATATTATGGATACAAATTATTTTAATGATAAACCTTAATCCATTATAATCAATATTAAGTGTTAGTTATTTATGCGTTAAAATGCATGTAATAAAATTCAAACTAAAACCTCAAATTTGATATTTATCAGTTGTAACTCTGTTGCTTTAAAATTACAATCAATTTCTCCTAAACGATTAAAAAAATTGTAATTTTTTTAGTTACTAAGATGACATCGCGTTTTTAAAAAAATCAAGAATCACTAAAAGAATTTAGTATGGCAATAACATGATTTTTTTTAAACTCTTCTGCATAGAAACATTGAATTGTATTTTTTTTTCTCTTTTTTTCTCTTACGAGGTATATTAAGAGGGTTTTAACTATGAGAAGACACCTTTAAATTATATATACCTAGATTAATCCCTACTCGAACCGGGTAGGTTTCTTGCGGGAGGTAAAGCTCTGGCTTTAAGTTTTAAACAACTGCATATATGAGGGCGGTTCGAACCCACATCTTTACTTAAGTCATGAGAGCTCCTTATCAATTCGCCTGCGCCTTGAAGTTTTTAGTTACTAAGATGAGATCATATTTAAGAAATAAATTCAAGAAATACTCAAATTTTGACACGTATAATTTTTAGTTGCACTATATAATTGCAAGAAACATGTAAAAACGTTTTAAAATATTATATTGTAAACCTAAAATAATTACTTCTAAAAAGTTTAGTTCAGTTGATATATTAAGTGAAATAATAGAACAGCTATAATAAACTTTGAAATGTGTGAAGATATTAATGTTATTTTTAACATTTATATAATATATTAATTGTTATAATAAAATTCAATATTTTACTGATCAAATTCACTATAATACAAATATTTGGATAATAGTTACAATAACATTATCTTAAGTACAAATTTTTAATAAATATATTAAGATATTTTATTGTCATACATTAAGTTTTATAACTTATGTTAACTTTTAATAAAGTAATAAATACCTTGACCATAATATATAAAAAAAAATTTATAAAGAAATAATTGCCAGGCGGAACAGATTCCTCTCAAAGACAGGTGCGATACAACTTATCTCTTTTATTTTGAGGAATATAAATACTCCCTGTAGTGCTCATTGCTTTTACCCAGAAGGTTAATGAAGGAGATTGAGAGAAGTATTAAAATTTTGCTCCGGACTGGAAAAGCTAAATGTTCCAAAGGGACCAAAAGTCTGTTCGGTTTATCCTTTGGAGACTTCAAAAGTACTTTTTTTACTGCAAAAGTTATTTTAAAAAAAACTGAGTGTTTAACTGTAAAATCCAAAAATACTTTTTTTTTTATAGAAATGACTTTTTCAAAAGCTAAAATACAGTTTTTTGAGAAGCTCAAATTTGGAGCTTTTCAAAACATACTTTTTTTAGGTAGATTTTTTTAGATCAATTAATGAATCTATTTTTAGTCCCTTTTATCTTTATGCTTTACACATAATTCCCATAATACCTACAAACACATCTCCACATTTATTTTGAGATTTATATAATATTATTTTACTTTTTTATATGTTTTAATATTTATTTTTAATATTAGTTTTACTTATATTATAATCCATATAAAAAATTTGGTTAAATATATTTTTATTTATGTTTTATATGGTTTAAAATTATATAATAATTAATATATTGTATTTTGTATATTGTTTAATATATTTTAAATAATATTTATATTCATAAATAATTTTTATTACAAAATAAAAGATAGTTAAAATTAAAAGTGCTTTTTATTTTTATGTTGTCAAACAGTCTATTGTACGAAGCTCTTTCAGAAAAACTCTTTTTTAAATGACAGGCAAACAATCAACTAATTTCTTAAAAAAGTACTTTTTAGAAAAGTTATACTGATAAAAACTCTACTTATATAAATCCATTCAAACAGGCACATAGTTATTTTCATTTTGGCTTTAGCTGAGGTCTTTATCCCCTATTGATTTAGAGGCAAGGCATGTCGTCCAACAAGCAAAAGCATACTGAAATGACCTGATCTCTAACTCCCTGAATCTATTCAATCCTAATGTCCTCTTAGCCACACACTCATTCTCATCCTTAATCAATTGTCTTATGCAATTTCGAGTGCAAGTTGCTTAATTATATTTCAATGCTTAACTTTTATTTCTGACCCTATAAAAGGGTATTAAAATTTTAAATCTATAATTGAATGAATCATCTTATCTTGGAATAACTTGGACTTCGTTTTCTTTAAATAAAAATGGAAGTTGTGGTGAAGGATTCTATTTTAAACGTCAAATCCAAAGATAACGAAAGTGGAAGTGTAGAACACGCTTTGAATGGTCCCCAAAACCCGTATGATGCAAGTACCAGCCCTACTACGAATCTTTTTAAATTTCTGGTACTCACACTAATTACATCCAACATTTCAACAGGCATGACTGTGATGGACCTTTGTGTCCTAACAATTTATTCTTCCAATTTCCCACCACACATCACATGATTAATTAAACTAGAAATACGACTTCACTTGGCTGGCAAGGAGTGAACGATGATCACCAAAGGGAATTTTAACAGAGTTCAAAATTTCTAAGCTGTGAAAAAGATGGGAGCTTTGAGGAAAGAAAAGGTGAAAGTCTGCCATGGCGTCCCCATAATGTGGTTTACCAAAAAAAGAAAGAAAGAAGATAATGTGGTTTCCACAGCACAGGGATAAATTAATTTTTAGGAAATTAAGTATGTTGTTCATGCACGCATAATCGTTTTCAACAGTAAATTTTGGTTAATATATTGCTTTCCACGACAGATGAGTATGAAACCTTGATAGTGATGGCATTTCTTGAAGTCATGTGTGGTCATTGTTCACACGCATGCATGCACATATACAGTTACAGCGTTGGAATACATGAAATTTTATTATGCTTTGGCATTCGCATTCGTTTTTATTCTATGCTTGTTTCCTTTTGGATGGAGATCAAGGCTTAGAAAATTCGTAAATCACGACTCAATAATTAGCAAATGGCTCAAACTTGTAAACCAAAACAACTAACAATAGTATCTTACCAATATATTAATGTTTAAATACTAATTTCAAGCATATCAAAATAAGTTTAATGACCATACGTGTAAATCACCACGATTTTTGTATTTTTAAAATCGAGACACAATTATGAAATTAATGGTCAATTGTTTGTAGAAAACTATTTAGGGTTATATGATCAATTTCGTTTACATTAAAAAAAAAACCCCAATTTGAGGATCATAAACAACTTTACAATTTTCACTAAAATCTGCTATTCAATATTATCGGCTACCAGAGAGTTCTTATGTGGACTTAAAAGTAGAACTCCATACTAACATAATTTCAGGTAAATGAAAGGCTTTAAAGTGTCGTAGTTTGGTATCAGTTTGGGATCTTTTATACACCAAAAAGAACAATTTACGGCAATTTCTGTATGCCTGTATAGCTAAGCATGTCCTTTTTGTCGAGCTGAGGACCTGTTCTATTGCTTGAATATACCTGTGGTTGTGACTTTTATGCCCGTCACAATGGTTTGGATTACACAGTCGACCATTGTAAAGAGTGATCGCTTATTGATGTTACACTTTGAACCTGACCAGCGCAGTACGGTGAGTAGTCCAATCAGCTTTTCCCCTTATGGATTCAGTTCAGTGGCTTATTAGGATGAAAATAAAGTGTCAGGGACGACAAGAGACCCAAAATATTCCCGAGGAGTGAAGGTGGGTTTGGCCATAGAGAAATTGATGTCGAAACATTATCACAATAAAGGGCTTATGTTTTGATGATACATATTAACTAGCGGAAAAGTAGGGACTATTTTGCATAGAAGAAACAATATGGAATTGACTGGTTTTCCCTTTTATGGAGTTTATACGCCACCTTTCCTATTTTCTGCATCACTCTGTATGACTCATAATATAGGGGAGACAACTTTTGATTGTTCCTCCTCTATAGAGTGTGTTGTGTATATGGTTGAAGCTGAGTAACACCATTTACCTAACTTCAAATTTGCACTCCGAATGTTAGCATCTGATATTGTTTCATTCTGTTTTGAGCTCTCTATAAATGGAACCTCGTTACGTTGATCATTGCTTCTTTATCCTTAAGAACTCAATCTACTTCTGTCACCTTCCCCTGCTATATAGAGGTGTACACTGGTGGAGGATAGCCGTATAACACCTCAAAAGGTGTGGAATCGATAGATGCATGATATGTGGTGTTGTACCACCACTCTGCTAGCTATAACCACTTACTCCACCGTTGAGGAGTTTCACTGTAGAAGCACCTCAGATAAGTCTCTAAAATTTTGTTCACTGCTTTTATTAGACCGTCGGTGTAGGTGGTGGAATATTTGAGTTGCACTCCTTACAATCTAAGGAGCTCCTGCTAGAATTTACCCATGAAAATCGGGTCTCTATCGCTGATAATTGATTCTGGCATCCTATGTAATTTAAACACGTTATTAAGAAACAATTCCGCAATTTCACAAGCAGCATAAGGGTTTACCAAAATGAAGCGAGAGTACTTAGTGAATCGATCAACAACCACAAGAATCATTGATTTTCCTTTCACTACAAGAAAACTGTAGGTTAGCAATGGTAATTACTAATGGAAAACATATGAATTTCGTCAGAAATATTTATTACCGATGGATAACGACATCGTTAAAACAGTTGTAGATAAATTTAACGACGGACATATTATGTATCTGTCAGTAAATATACCGACGAACGGATATAACACTTGGAAAATTTGTCGACGGATTTGCTGTGAAGCGTTGGTAAAATTACCTATGGATTAAAGTATTATGTCGGAATTATTTTCTGATGATAGTGGTTATTTTGTCGGTAAACCGTAGTTCCAAAAAAATCCTGGCGGTTTGTAATCTTACCGACAGAACAAAGAGTAACCGTTGGTAAATATCATATATTTTACCAACAGTTTATGGTGTTCCATCGATAAATATAGTGCATTGTACCGACGGACTTTTGTTTTCCATCAGTAAAAAAAATCGAGAAATTTTTTAAAAAAATCCCGACATTAAAGGGCTATAGCATGATCTTATGATTAATGCATAATTTCAAAAGTTATGAATTATCTGTGCATAATATTTTGATTTGTTTATATATTTAATTTGTTTAAATAGAAAGTTGATTGATGATATAAAGTTATAATTATCTTAATTGATAATAAAAACATTATAGTGTACATAATAAGTCTTTGTAGTTCAAAATAAATGACTTCAACAATCCTAATGTCCTAGTGACTACGGGTACTTTGAGGTGCTACCCCTTACCGTCAACTCATCTACTTTATGTCTCAGTCGAGCTATGTAGTTCATCAATGTGCCCACTGTGGTTCGAAGCTGATTGAATTCATTGGTTTGCGACTGTCTACTAGATGTTGTTGTATTGGACGTGGAGGATTGCGAATAACATGTTTTCGCAAATGAACCTAGCCAGAAGATCCTTCTACGATGGTCCCTACCATCCACTGCATCAAGATACGTCTGACTCTCATCAACAACTTGTTTGTGCTGAGACTATCGATGAATGTTTTCTTATATTTGGTCCTATTAGGAGGCAATGTTTATGTTAATAAGTGTAATTATTAAGAATTAGTATTAAAACATAAATTTTACATACATTCACTTCTCTACATCAAGTGTTGATGAATGTCACACCGTAATTCTTCTTAGTGTGACTGTGCAAAAACAACTGACGAGGTGTAGGCTTCATGCTCATTGACTTTTCCTCCATAAGGATAACATGCTATATGTGAACTAGAATTTATAAAAATTTTGACAGAGTTTTCTTTATTTTTAGGCTATTTATCCCCTGTTGAACAAATAAAATAACTCAACACAGCATGTATGACACCAGACATTTATACCATTATCATTATCTATAATACATATATTTTTATTCCAACATTCACATATCAATTTAAATTGAAATACAGCAAAGTAAAACAATTAGAATATAAGTGTAAAGTTTAGATACTTACAAGTTTCTCTGCATACTTATGGTGGGTAATTGATCATTCTGTATGTATGCGAAGACTCTCTCCCCCCGGTCCTCCACGTCTATTTATCGAGTTATGCTTTGAGATAGACATTGCCTCAGGTGATGTCTAATACTGCTGCCTATGACTCCATATTTGGTCAGAAATATAATGTGATCGTACATCAGTCTTGTGTATTGCACCATTTAAGAATTTTATCAAAACTATGGTCCAAAATATGCCCTTCAGACTTTATGTTTAATATTCAAGAAATTGAATACAATTGGGTCACTGTCTCACAATTTGGCTATAATTCTTAGTCAACTGACTATAGTAAGTCAAAAAAACTGTTTTGCATGTGGGTTTGGTTCTTCTTCAAGATTTTCCATATTTTCCTCAAAGGTGTAGCCAGCTGTATCATAAACCATTTGCATGTAAGGATTTTCATTTCCATCTACATAATTTGTTCTAAATCCAATCCCCCCTTCAAGCTTATTTAAGTTCACAGACGATTGTGCTTGATTGCCCCTTGAGGTGCTACAAATCAATGATTCCCCATTTCATGTCCACTCAAAATAATTAGAGACAAGCCATTTTTTCAGCAGATGCCCATTAACTTCATCAATAGGAAGGAAGCGGATGTGTTTTCACTTTTTACACGAATATATGATCTTTGACCCATCTGTATATGTAGGTTGAGAACATGCATAATGAATAAAAGCTTCAACTCCCTCAACAAACTCAAGATTAATGAAACAATCAAATATTAATCGTCTATACATCCAAGATCTATCAATATTACTCATTTATGCAAAATTATTAATTTAAAACAGTGATTCTATGGTTAGTATCATTCATGTTCTCCAAATATTACAAAACATCTAAGGTAAAACTTGTGAATCAAGAGAACAAATTCTCGTTATGACTCCTAGGATCCTGGTATTTTTCACCGATAAGCCTTACGGGAGCTTCATCATGAGTAATGGATTAAGGTTTATGGGTTGAGATTAAAATTATTTTTAAACTGAAGATCGATTTTGTTTATTTGTAATCATATATGCTAGAAGATAATTAATGTTAGAAGTTTGATATTTAACCTATACTCCCTTCTATCTAAAATAAGTATCGTTTTGGAGGGATTTTAATTATTCAAAATAAGTGTCGTTCACGATTTTTCATGCATGTTTATAATTTTATTTCCAAAATTACTCTTTA
>JAOSBK010000001.1:23743464-23756058 GCA_027568895.1 Erythroxylum shatona | reverse complement strand
CCAAAATTTCTCTTATAGGCTAGGGAAATTGAAACCCTAGCTTGTTTCTCTCTTTCTCTTCTTCTCTTCTTCTCTTTATGTTTCTCTCTCTTTTTTCCTAAACTTTCGTTCTTCTCCCCTCCTTATCTTTCCATTCACTTTTTTCTTCTTCATTTATAGGCAAGACAACACTTCTTCTTCCAGTTATTCCCTTAATGATTAAGAATTGTCCTATTTGCCCTTCCATTTATACCTTATGTCTTTTACACATAAGTGTCTTGCCAAAAACACCCTTGAATATTCTGACATAGCAATTTTATTCTAGAAGACTCTTCTCTATTGTCTTACGTTTCTAAAGACACTAAAATCATTTAATTTGGTTCAGTGATTTAAAAGATACACTTCAAACATTTTTAGACTGCTCTTGTCCATAACGGTATACTATGCACAACTTCTATCTAAAATTTGAATATCTTAGAGACTGAATTAGATTCCAATTTCTTCATACCATCTATAGTTCCATGTCTCTAGTTTACCCCAAATCAGAAATCATCTCATTTGGAATTCTATAGGTCTAGATATACTCAAAATACTAAAGTATGTTCAATAGAAAACACCAGTTCATACTATTTAAGAGTACACTCACTATACCCGTCTCACGTTTTCCACTCAATCTTTCTCACTTCATTTCAGATGGCTATGATTTTTGGCAAAGATATAGAGCAACATTTTACAAATCCAATGGTTCAATAATCAAGTCATTCGGGTATCTATAGAAGAAGTTATGGCCAAAAGAATCAAACATGGCTTGGTCCTCAATCATATCAAACCTATCTTGGGATAATTAACATAACTTTTTGCAGAAATTTCTGATTGAGGTGTTCTTTAGATGGTTCAAAAGAAGACTTCAAGAGATACAACTCTCATGAAGATCTTGGAGACAAATTCGATCATCTGAATCAAAAATAGAACAGAAGATATGACGTCATTTTGAGACGAAGCGACGTCATCAGATGATACCAGGTTGAGAAAATTACCATAACTTTCCCTACATATATCGGATTAAGGTGTTCTTTGGATCAATAGAAGGAGGACTTCAAGATCTACAACTCTCATAAAGAACTTAAGACCAATTCTATCATCTAGAGGATCAAATTTAGACTAGAAAATGTTCTGGCCAAAATGAGACGAATGCTGACGTCATGAGACGATTGTTGGCATCATGCTGAGACAAATTGGAAAAATAGGTATAACTTTCTGTACAGAACTCGGATTCAGGTGTTCTTTAGATGAATAGAAAGAGAACTTCAAGATATACAACTTTATGAAGACCTTAAAAATCAATTCTGCCATCTAGAGGATCAAATTTATACTAGAAGATGTTCTGGCCAAAATGAGACGAATGCTGACGTCATGAGACGATTGTTGGCATCATATTGAGACAAATTGGAAAAACAGGTATAACTTTCTGTACAGAACTCGGATTCAGGTGTTCATTAGATGAATAGAAAGAGAAATTCAAGATCTACAACTTCATGAAGACCTTAAAGATCAATTCTGCCATCTAGAGGATCAAATTTAGACTAGAAGATGTTCTGGCCAAAATGAGACGAATGCTAACGTCATGAGATGATTACTGATGTCATACTGAGATGAATTGAAAAAACGAGTATAACTTTCTGTATAGAACTCGAATTTAGGTGTTCTTTAGATGAATAGAAAGAGGCCTTCAAGATCTAAAACTCTCATGAAGACTATAAAGACTAATTCTACCATCTAGAGGATCAAATTTAGACTAGAAGATATTCTGGCCAAAATGAGACGAATTCTAACGTCATGAGACGATTGCTGACATCATACTGAGATAAATTGGAAAAACGGCTATAACTTTCTGTACAAAACTCAGATTTAGGTATTCTTTAGATGAATAGAAAGAGGACTTCAAGATCTATAACTCTCATGAAGACCTTAAAGACCAATTCTATCATCTAGAGGGTCAAATTTAGACTAGAAGATGTTCTAACCAAAATGAGACGAACGCTGATGTCATGAGACAATTGTTGACATCATACTGAGACGAATTGGAAAAATGGGTATAACTTTCTGTATAGAACTCGGATTCAGGTGTTCTTTAGATGAATAGAAAGAGACTTCAAGATCGACAATTCTCATGAAGACCTTTAAAACCAATTCTGCCATTTAGAGGATCAAATTTATACTAGAAGATGTTCTATCCAAAATGAGACAAATGCTTACGTCATGAGACGATTGCTGACGTCATATTGAGACGAATTGGAAAAAGGGGTATAACTTTCTATACAGAACTCGAATTCAGGTATTCTTTAGATGAATAGAAAGAGGACTTAAAGATCTACAACTCTCATGAAGACCTTAAAGACCAATTCTATCATCTACAGGATCAAATTTAGACTAGAAGATGTTCTAGCCAAAATGAGACGAATGTTGACGTCATGAGACGATTGCTGACGTCATACTGAGACGAATCAAACCTTACAACTTGTAATACTCATATCTCTCAACTCTGACATCCAAAATTTGCAAACTTTATATCGTTGGAAAGCTAAGAGAAAGATCTACAACCTTTATGAAGAACTTAAAAACAATTTTTACTTTTATAAGGGTCAAAATTCCAAATCAATGTGGTTATCCTGAAAGTTCCATCCTAAACAGCATCACAACCTCTAATGATCATATCTTCCAACTCCATTGTCCAAAAATTTCATACTTTATATCAATAGAAAGCTAGAAAGAAAAATTACAACTTTCGTGAAGACAATTTTACCATAATCTCTCTAGATCAACCTAAAATTCATAGAACTTTCAGATCAAAAATCCAACTCTCCACTACTATTCATTCCCAAAATTTTCAGATTTCAATCTTTCAAAAACTAACATTTCAAACTTTTATTTCTAGTTTTTCTACTCCATTTTAATCAACTCATTCGCCATAAATTCATACTACTCCAAAATATACTAGTTTAGTCAAAGAAATCATCAAAACCCAAAATTCATAATCAGCCTATTCATGCTTTGTCACTTTTCTGCATTTTCAACTTTCATGCTCAAACATTATTCTTCCTCTCAACTTCATTTCAAATCAATGTCCTCCATAAAGAACAATTTATAATCCATAACTAATCATGAACATCAATGAGAGAATGTACACATATATATACCGATTCTCCATCACTTTACTACACAAATATTGCTTTCCTTTTACTACTAACTTTTACCTTAATTCCTTCTATTTCAAAAATCTCTTATCCACCAAAACGCCATAGCAAATCATAAACCTATCCACATCTCTCATTCCTTACTTTACTCTTGTACATAAATTCTTAGTTTAAGAACTTTCATTTATTTGCTCTTTACTTGTGGCTAATCACCAGAATTTCTTATTCAAGTAGTTCTAATCTTTTCAGAAACATTTGGGGTCCAACAGTTTGCGTATCTTTTGTTAGACATGTATAGAGAGCTATTAGAATAATGCACGTGTTTTAAAAAGTTGAAATAACACTATGAATGACTTCCTTTTTACGACATGTGTATCCTAGTCTATCAAATTGAGAGGAGCCTTTTAAAATAAGAGGGGCCTTCTAAACTAGAAGGAGCCTACTGAACTAAAAGGAGATCTCGAAACTGAGAGAGGCCTTCTAAACTAAGAGGAGCCTACTAAAATAAGAGGAGGCTTCTAAAGAATCAGACTAGAAGGAGCTGTTAATGTTTATAAAGATAAGTAGTATAGAAAATTCATATAGAAATAATATCAGATATTCTACACATACCAATCTCTTTTCTTAACACACAAAATCTATCTTCACAGAGTGGCTTATGAAGATATCAACTACTTGATTTTTAGTATTAACATACAAAAGATCAATGGTTCCTTCTAAAACATGATCTCTGAGAATGATTCTTTATTTTTTAAATCATAAACATGAAACAAAAAAATGGAAGGATCATTAAAAAAGTGAAAAGAAACCAATTACGAACAAATATATACAAAACACTGATTAAAATCATAAACAAAAACTAAAACACTGCATTCCCCGGCAACAACGTCAAAACTTGATAGCGTGTCTTAACTCTAGTTAAAATAAAAACTAGACTACTACTATAGTAGTGGTGAGTCTAGGTCGATCCCACAAAGTGTGTGAAGAGTTGTTGAAATGAAATTAATCGATGTTTAGGTTTAGGGGGTTTTGGAAATAAAAAAATAAAACTAGACTAATAAAAACAAATTAAAGAAACATGTAAAAAATGATAAAAGTGGGGGATTCGATAGGGACCCGATTCTTTGGTTCAATCTCGACTTACACCCTAATTAAACATATCTCATTGATTTGTTGTTATCAAACCTCTCCTAGCAACTATTAGTTTTGGGTTAATAATTAACCCAAGTTTTCCCTCTGGTTTTGTTTAATTAAGATATCATCTTTGATTAAACTTAAATATCGAATAACTTAGGTTACGATATCTAGATTCAATTGGGTTGTAGTATTATGAATTAGGAAAACCAATTAATTAAGGAAATAACCACATATGATGCATCATTTAACCTAGGTTATGTTACCCTAATGATTACGAATCTTTAGTCGCTACATATGATTATGAATCCTTAGTCTGCTACCATTAAGCTTTATGTGATGTGTTTTCTTCATCTTGCAATGTCATTTTGCTCCTTTTCTAGCTATGCATCTTTATTCTCTCTAGCATTCGTGAGATTAATTAATTAATGTCTTGCATGACTATGCAAGACATTAATTTCACGTTGAAGATAATTTGCATGCATAATCCATGCAGCTCACATTCTTTGCATTTTTCTTCTTGCCTTTTAATTTTTTTCTTATTACTCTATGAAGACAAGTGAAAATTAATCTTCAGAAAATGACCAAAATATAGAGCTTTTGACTCACTTTAACTTCTGTGCTTCTGAATTGTGCCTAAAATCACATATGAGTCAAAGTAAGTATCTTAAAATTAAGTTCAAAGATCCAAAAACATTTACTCAATTCCCATATGTTCCAAGAACACATAATCATAAACAAAGATGAACGACTTTCAAATATCATAGTAAGAACTTAACATTCCAAGCTTTTACTAATGATTAATCAACATTCAATATTTTTGGAAATTGAGCAATCTAATGGTAGACTTGGAAAGTGTGTTTAAACAAGGTATGTTCTTGGGTACACTCAACATCATTCATGATCATATCATTCTACAACTTTACATATCATTTCATTTCTCCACCACTAAGATTCACATGCAAAATCATGAATTAAAGGATTTTCAAGGTTGTAATATGGGTAAAGATAAGGTGATATGTATTTGGATCAAGTAACTTGAGTGAAACAAAGCAACACTCAATATGACATCAAGTGTACAAGTTAACACTCATAAAAAATTGGGTACCGTCAGCTATGATGAATACAACATTTATATTTCACAACCCAGTTTAGCTCTCACACGTAAACCATATGAAACATAGACCAATCTAAAGGAATCACTTATATAATTGATGACAATACATTGAAACCACAAAAGAATTAACCTTCTAAGCCAACATCTACCTCATAGTCAACATACTCCAATAATATAGTCCTTACAACTTTAGGAGGATGCATTAATCATAAACAACTTTTCAACACATATGCAATTCCTCCTTGATACATTTATTTAAACATTTTTCTGTCTTTATTTTTTCTTTTTTATTTTCTTCTTCCTTTTTTATAAACATTAAAAGAAACTACATTAATGTGGAAATTTAAATGATAAGACGTAAAATAGACATCCCAATCATTATAGCCAATCCACACATATGTACCCCCCACACTTAGAATTTTGTACATTCACAAACTCAACAATCACAAATGCTCAACTAGCCTTATGGCTCAAGTAGGACATTTGGTTAAGTATAAAGCATGTAATGTGGTTGATACAAAAAGAAAGGCTAATAAGTCTTAAAGGGGGCTTAACAAGGGAAAACTCATGTTAATAAGATAGGCTATTTGGCTAATGTAGCTTATGAAACAAAGAATGCCTAATCATTTCCAAGTTAATGCATGTAATAAAAATGTGGTCTCAAATAGAAACTTAAAGCAAAATTAGGATGTATATGTCATAAAGGTCACATATTATCAAAAGACAATGAGACTGATATGAATGTGCCAGTCTAATAAGGCTCAAACTCTCACTGGCTTTGTCTACCACTAGTTACTACTCCTCTAAAGATAGTGCACATTGAACAATCACAAGAGTAAAAGTCCATGCTAAAGTTTCTATCAAATTCTCTAGTCAACTTATTCTCTAATCATGACTTTGTAGTATTAGAAGCAATAGAAAATGAGAAAATGTTTGTTTCATTTGTTTTATTCTTTTTCTCATTTTGATTGAAAACTTAAAAACAAGAAAGAAACAAACTAACATAGAAACACTCATGCAAATAAAAAGTAATACGGAAATGTAAAGAAAAGAAATTTACTTCCCTTTGGTTACCTCGCAAGAAGCACCTTGGTCTAAGGTCGCTGGCTCAACTCCATATTTCCTCACGTGATAAAATTATAATCTTCTAGTGGCACATGCAATTACTCCATATGAGGTTCTTCCAAATATGGCCTTGGTTGATAATCGTTCACCTCTAGCATCTTCCCTATCTTCAAATTCTTCATCTCTACTAAGTCCTCACTCTCTTGAAATAATTCAAATGACTATTCGCCTTTTTCTTTTTAGTTTAATTCTTCCAGCCTACTAGGTAAAGGTGAGGGGTTAGTCTCAAAAATAAATACTGACTTAGTACTTACCTCCGAGCCAAATGATGTATCGTATTATGCTTCAAGCTCCTCCTCTACTTCTTAAATACAAGCAATTCCTTGACTATTTCTCTTAAAATTCTCAAGCTCCCTATCACTTTGTAAGGTTCTGCACTAATGTTTATTGAATATACCACGGGTTGATATTATTGCTCCTCTTCCATTTGTGATTCTAGGTAGTTGACCCTTATTGCTATCTCACCCATTTGGCTTGTCACATTGTAGAGTCTAGACGTTGTATCCTTCCAAATTTGTTGTATACCCTATTGAAGCTGCTACTATATATCCTGTTGGAACTCTAGAACTGTTGTTGTACATCCTGATGGAATTGTAAAGTATTAGCAATCATAACATCAATCAATTCTTCTAGAGGTGTACCTGAATCGTGATAAGAAACTTATGGTCTGTACGGGAATTGCTTTGCATCCTGCAAACTATCATGGAAGTAATTTTGATGGTTATCCCATCTATAATCAAAGTTAGGTTGATTAGTCCAATATTGGTTATAGGATTGAGAACAAGAGTTAAAGTAAAGCTTACTTCCATGCATGATTTTTATTTTTATTTTTAAATCAAAAACATGAAACAAAAAATGAAAATATCACAAAATAAATGAAAAGAAACCAATTACAAACAAATATGCACTAATTAAAATCCAAATAAAAACTAAAACATTGCACTCTCTATCAATGACACCAAAATTTGACAACGCATCGTAATGCTAGTCAAAATAAAAACAGAGGTGTGTGTAGAGTTGTTGAAATGAAATTAATCTGTGATTAGGTTTAGGGGGTTTGGAAATAAAAAGATAAAATGAAACTAGACTAATAAAAATAAATTAAAGAAAGCATGCAAAAATGATAAAAGTGTGAAATTCGGTGGAGACCCGATTCTTTGGTTTAATCTCAACCTAAACCCTAATTAAACATATCTCATTGATTTGTTATTCTCAAACCTCTCCTAGCAACTATTAATCATGGGTTAATAATTAGCCTAAGTTTTCCTTTAGGTTTTGTTTAATCAAGATATGATCATTAATTAAATCTAACTACCAAATAACTTAGAATATGATCTCTAAATTCAATTGGGTAGTAGCATTACAAATTAGAAAAACTGATTAATCAAGGCATAACCACATACGATGCATCATTTAACATAGGTTGTGTTATCCCTAATGATTACAATCCTTAGTCTCTACGCATGAATTTCAACATAATAATTACGGATTGGATATTATAGCAATGAGTTTACAAATAAATTCAATAAACACATTAAAATCATCTTTTCATAATATCCAATGGGTTCATCACAAATAATCGAATAATAACGAGAATACGATTATCTATACATAAAACCCAAATCAATTAGCATAGGATAACACAATCAATTTCTAATGAGAGAAAGAAACAACAAAAACGATGAAATACACTTAACCCAGGTCATTGGCTTTGATGTCACCTCCGAACTAGCATCGAGATGTTACCCCTCCATGGTATCTAAATGATCATAGCTTTGCCCATTGAAAATGTCCCACCGAAGATCATCCATGTCTCTTTACTGTGCCTCTCTCTTTTCTACGCTGCTGTTCTCTTTTATGCAATAATTGTTGGTCCACTTTACTATTCACCCTCTTTTTTGTTACCGTGTGTTTCAATTAAAACACTCCCTATATTTTTGTTAAATGCAGACATTGCCTACGTTGCAAATGTTCTAGTCTGTTGCTGCGTCATTTCAGCCTTCTTATAGTAGCCTCTTGCACGTCATTTTCTTTCCATACTTCCAGTTGATGCAATACGTTTTACTTCTAGTTGCTCCTTGCTTCTGTGATGCGTTTCATCTCCTACCTTTTCCTCTTGCTAGTTGTGGCATTTTGCTTTGTATGAAATACACATTGGTTTTATGAAATGCCCAACGTCTGCTTCCATTTAGCTCCATGGGATGCTGTGTTTTCTTCATCTTGTAATGTCGTTTTACTCCTTTTCCAGCTATCCATCTTTATTCTCTCTAGCATCTGTGAGATTAATTAAATTAATGTCTTGTATAGTATCCTTGAGATTAATTAAATTAATGTCTTGCATGGCTATGCAAGAAATTAATTTCACGTTGAAGATAATTTGCATGCATAATCCATGCAGCTAACATTCTTTGCATTTTTTCTTCTTTTAATTTTCTTCTTATCTTTTAATTTTCTTTTTCTTGATCCATAAAGAAAAATGAAAATTAATCTTCAAAAAATGTCTAAAATATATGGCTTTTGATTCACTTTAACTTCTTTACTTCCAAATTGTGCTTAAAATCACATAGGAGTCAAAGTGAGTATCTTAAGCAATTTCATGTCAACAATCACTAAGTGTTATGGAATAATTTCATAATCAATTAAGCACCTATTAGTGGTTTAGTGAAGATATCAGCTACTTGATTTTTAGTATAATATGCAAAAGATCAATGCTTCCTTCTAAAATATGATCTCTGAGAAAATGATGCTTGATTTTTATATGCTTAGTTTTAGAATGATGCATATGATTTTTTGAAAAATTTATTACACTAGTATTATCATAGAGTATGGAAATATGATTAAGGTTTAGAGAGAAATCCTAGAGTTGATGCTTCATCCATAAGATTTGAACACAACAAATGGCAGCTGCTATATATTCCACTTCAGATGTTGAAAGCGTTATGCAATTTTGTTTCTTACAAGACCAAAAAACTAGATATCCTCTAAGAAATTGACAGTGATCAATGGTGCTTTTTTGATTGACTTTATCACTTATGTAATCTACATCACAATAGCCAACTATGTTAAATGAATCAGTCTTTAGATACCATAATCTGAAATTAATAGTTTCGTGAAGATATCGAAAGATCCTCTTGACTGCTTGAAGGTGGTTTTCTTTTGGATTTGATTGAAAGCATATGCAAAGACACATACTAAGCATAATGTTTGGTCTTGAGCTTATGAGATATAGTAGTGATCAAATTATTCCTTTATACTTTGTCTCATCCATAGCTTTTCCTTCTTAATCATTATCAAGTTTAGTTCCATTATATATAGAAGTGCCCATTGATTTGTTATTCTCAAAATGGTATTTCTTTATAAGTTCCATTTTGTATTTGTCTTGGCTAATGAAGATCTGTTTTTTTGTTTGTTTGATTTGTAATTTGAGAAAGAAAGATGGTTCTCCCATCATGCCCATTTCAAACTCCCCCTGCATTAATGCTGAGAATTCTTTACAGAAAGATTGATTAGTAGCACCAATTATTATGTCATCAATATATATTTACACTATAAGTAAATCACTCTTCTTTTTCTCAATAAATAATTTTTTATCTACCTTTCTTCATTCAAATTTATTCTCAAGCAGAAAATTACTTAAGTTTTCATACCATGCTCGAGGAGCTTGTTTTAGACCATACAGAGCTTTAGTTAACTTCATTACGTAATCAAGATAGTTTTCATCTTTAAAGCCTAGAGGTTGCTTAAAAAATACTTATTCGCTAATATATCCATTTAAGAAGGCACTTTTAACGTCCATTTGGAACAGTTTGATTTCTAAGACCAATAAATACAATATTGTCATTAAGATTATCAATAATTTCACAATGTGATGCATAAAAAGTAACTTTATAACCCTTATAACATAATTGAGTTACACTCAACAAGTTATGTTTTAATCCATCAACATAAAGAACATTATCAATAGAAGCAGAGTTAGAGTCACCAATTTTGGTGACTTTTGCCTTGTTTTTATCGAAAAAACTATGTTACCTTCGCCTTTCCTTTCAATATAGTTAAAATGTGATATTTCCCCTGCCATATGTCTCAAACAACCACTATCAACTATCCATTGATTTTCTCTTGTCTCTATTTTGAAGCATATCTATAGAATATATTATCTCATTTTAGGTACCCAAATGTTTCTAGGTCCTTCCAAGTTAGTAGTTTGACCTTTCGGTCTGCAAACATACATTTGAGATAATTTCTTCATTTTTTAAAAGCTATAGGAATGACTAATATGACAATGTCTACCACAGTAATTACACAAAACAGATGAATGAGAATTACTATAATTTTTTCTATTTATCAAGATCCTGTTGTTTTAACTATGGCCACTACTGGATTTAACAAAGAAATTCTTATATAGCCTAATATTATTGTTTTCATTATATCCCATTCCAACCATATCAAAAACACCTTAACTATTCCCAAGTAATGCATCAAGATTGTTCCTTCCATCAACAAAATTAGCAAGATCTTTTTCTAGAGAAGCAATTTTTTCTTTTAACTATTTTATCTTAATAGAATCATTTTCAAGCAATGCATTCTCTAATTGACTTACCTTTTGCTCTAAGAATTCTTTTTCAGAGACTTTTTGCTTATTGTCATTTTCAAGAGACATAATTCTAGACAACAAATTCTTATTCTCAGATTCTAGTGACTTAATCTTATTTGTCAAGGATGCATCATTATTTTTAGATTTCTCAACCTTTTTGAAATACAGCACTATTAATTTTTTGTACTAATTATATAGTTCATGATATGTATCTCTTAATTCATCAATTTTGATATTGGAGTTAGAATAATATTATAACATCCCGTTATCCCATGTTAAGGGTTAGAATGCTAGAATAATGTACATAAGAGATTATTGAGAAGTTAGAAAATGCATTTAATGCTCATGCATAATATAGGATACACATACAAGTGAATATTAATTATTGCACACATTAAAATGATTTTACATGCATCCATTGACATTTTTCGAGTATAATTGATTTATAAATGAGATTATATTGAGAATTGTGGATTTTATGTATTGAAAATTGATTTTGGAGAGTATAATTATTGATTTAGAATTTTTGGTAGAATTTGGAATATTTTTTGAAATTATGAGTATTTTTAGACTAGAAAAAATGTCAAGTAGTAAGACAATTAATGAGTGGTAGTAGAACTAAGAGTCAAATGGCAGAGAAAATTTTTATAAAATGACATTGGGATTTAATGACATATGTCATTGAGAATTGGATGACAATTGGAGTAGAAATTAGAGATAAACAGACTAGTTATTAAAGGGAACCATAAGGTAGTGACATGTGGCAATTGACAAGTGTCACTTGCCATGTCACACCCTCACCCACGACTCTTTTAATATTAAAAGACCATTTAATTGCTTTGTTCTTCTCTTCATGATTTTCTTCAAGCTTCTTCACTTCCACGACATTTACCCACCTCCATCAACGTTAATCCTTGTCCTTATTTTATTCACTTGCTACTCTCCTTTTGATTGTCTTCTTCATTTTCAAAAACAAAAATCTAATCTACCCACCTCCATGTTGATGTTTATGTGAGCCATAGAAAGCTAGGATTCACGTGATTTTGAAGAGTTTGGTGTTTTACCAAGTAAGTATCATATGGTTCTTTATGATTTGTTGAATGAAACATGTATAATGATAGTTAGAGGTTAAATGGTCATAAAATGGTATTTTATATATGTTGGAACAAGGGTAAAGAAATGAACACATTGGTATCTTGTTTTTGTGTTTATGATGATTAATATTTCATAAGTTGTTGTAGAGATGAGTTTGAAATAGAAAGATTATTGAAAATGGTGTAGGAAAAAGGAGCAGAAAAATTTGATAGGTAAATGGATGTTTCATGTTCTAATTTCAATGTTTGTTAACATAGATCTCTTTGGGTGTTTTGGAGATGAACTAACATGAGTTTAGAGTTAATAAAAAGGAGTACTATGGTGTTTTGAAATGAGATAAATTAAGGTTATAGTTA
>JAOSBK010000001.1:23730190-23742200 GCA_027568895.1 Erythroxylum shatona | reverse complement strand
GCTAGAAGGGACAGGACCTCATAAAATTGTTTTAGAATTACACATAATCTACTACATCAACTATTTTAGCAAGAAATTAATGAGGCTTATCAAAATAAAAGCTCGAATGTGCTTTAGGCCTTACTTGAATATCAAAAGTAGAGATGGGAAAGATGTTACCTATTCTTTGAATTTAAATGCCCTAATAGTTGAGAAAAAGATGAGTGAAGCTTTCAATGGTTAGATCCTATCAGCTAAGGACCGGCCATTGATTAGCACACTTGAAACAATTAGAATAATAATGATGAAGCGTCATGCAAATAGGAGACATTTTATAGATGGATGGAAGTTAGATATTACACCAAATATAGTGAAGAAGTTAAAAAGGACAAAAAAGATGTAATGTAATGGAGAATTGTTTGAAATGGAGACAATGCTTATGAAGTTTCAAAGGTTTTTTAGCCATGATACTTGCATAGATACATTAGTAGACATGCAGTTAGTGCAATTTCCTTCACTCAAAAGAAAGGGTTAAGAAATTCATACATTTTTGTTATAGGAAAGGTCAGTTCCTAAGTTTGTATGACCTTATATTACAACTAACTAAGGAAAATTTTTAGCTTTCAACCGATGCAAAGGTGATACACCCTTTAAATAAAAGAGTTATGTTTGGTAGAGCCAAAATTGCAAGAAGGAGGCACTAGAATAAGTTAAATAAATTATTTAAAAAAGAATAAGTGCATGAATGTAAGAAATGTGTTAATTTCAGTTGCAACTCCCAAAAATTCAAAAGGACAACTCAACCCTATATGTTAAGGCTTCTTCATAGGTATGTACACCTTATTTTAATCATATGAATACTATTTTTAAACCTTGCACTAACTAATGTTTATCCTTATGCTAATCAGGTTATCACAAAGGCATCCTCACAGGTGTATATAACCTTTTAGTTTTTTATCAATTATTATTGGCTTTAATAACTAAAGAAATTGTTTTCATTACAAAAATAGTTAAGTTACGAAAATAAAGTTGATGATAATGTTATACCAAGTCAATAAAGCAATATTGATTTCTAATATTTTTGCTTCAATTTGATAAGGTGGTACATCTAGACATGCCAGTAAAAGAAAGTTTAGAGATGTTGATCAGCACATATTCAAATTATCATTTGAACCCCTATGATTCAGATGAAATTATATAGTATTACTTCACAATAATTATAAGCTTAACTAATCAAAAGGAGAACAAAATTGACACAATCATTACAAGAACAAGTTTCGCACTCGAGTACAAATAAGGGAAACATCGCCAATTAATAATGCCTATGAATTTTTGATGTACATCCCATTATCTTTTAAATGTATGTGCTCCTGACATATGTGAAAATGGTGACAAATGTTTGTGTTGTATAAACAAATTTTTCGCATTGGACATATCTTTTTTTCTTGACCAATATGAACTGCTAGATCTTGAGAAAATCAATGTCATGTATATAATTTGCCTTCAACTTCTATAGGCTAAATTCTTCAGTGTCTATCGGACTCATGTGGTGGTATTCATTTTGCTTGATTAATTGTTACTTCATTCACACGAATTATCAACATTTTAGATCAAAACATTGCTATTTTAAGTGGGGAATAAAGCTCTCATCAGGAAGCTACTTTTTTCTCCAATTCATGACTAAAAATAATTCTTATATAATATAGTTGTATCTTATATAATTCATATTTAAATATAATTTAATACAATTTCTCTATAACATAGTGAAAAATAACAAGTATCATAACTAGAACAAATCTATTACAATATTAATTATCATAAATTTCGTTTCTTTTTTCTCTTTTTCCAATAAATTAACATCTTCCTTCATGAGCTTCATTTGTTCTTCAAACTTCTTAGTTGTGTTTGTTTCAACCTCCTGCTTTAACATTAATACTTCTTTCCTTAACTTTTGAATCACTTCAACGAATCTTTCAGTAAATTTGTCATCATACCATTGAAAAAGTTGCATCTCCTATCTTGAAATATTTTATTTCATTATAGAAACTTGAAACATTTTTTTAATCTAACAACAAATAAATTCTCATTGGATAATTGAGACTTCCATAGAATCTCTGATGAGGATTATGATCACTCTATGAAGTCTTTAGTGGGGCTTTTAACACGCAATACTAAACCATATTTTCTACATTTGAACTTCTTATTGTATTATCAGAAGAGGAGTATTCAATCTGCATAGATACTAAAAAATTGCCTTAGTATCCAATCTTAGTCTAAACTTAAATATCAAATGTTGATGAGGTTCTAAATACCTATCTTATAGAAATTTAACCCTATAACAGAAGTCCTTTGAGATTGACAAAGGAAAGAGGAAGCTCTTTCTAACCCCTCTTATGTCAGAAAAGCCCTTGTGAGAAATTAATGTATAGCTCACAAACTTATGCCAAACTAGTTACATATAAGATGTGGAAAAAGGATAAAAAGAAAAACTTATTTGTTTATCTTTTCAATTGGCTTTTTCCTATTACATTCTTATTAATACTAACAATTGAGTGTCTTGTACCTAGAAAAAAAGATGTGTTCAAGTGGTAAGATATTCCAAAAAAGTGTGCCTCAATCTTGTTAATTTCTTGTTTTAGGGTAACTAAGAGAGAGAGTGCAAGAAATTAGTCTTAATCATTGTCTAGTGCTTTTTATTCCTTCCATTTAAATTTAATGGCATTTTCTCTAACATAATCTTACTGTTTAATCAACCCGAACAAAAACTCCAGCTCACTCAAAATTTAAAATATCTTTCTAAGTATGTTTTATGTGTTAAAACACTTCTACACTAGCTTTAGACAAGGCATCAAAATAGTTTTTATTACATTTGATGAAGAATCTATAAGTAAAGTTGTTTATGAGCTTAAACAAACCAAACTAGTTAACACATCTTTGTTTAACAAATACATATTTAATTTGGAATCCACTAAGAAATCAATTCCACAGAACAAGTTATATAGGGAAGATATAGAAAGAGGATTAAAAAAACAAACTTACAAACTATTTTGAAATGATTTTAGAGAGGAACTCAAAATTAAGTGTATAGGTCAAATGATCTGCATGTTACTATTACTATATTATTCTATGATTGCAACATTAGTGACCAAACTAGTATTGTCTTTACTCTATGCTCCTATTCTTCAAGTATTTGTAATTCTTATAAGGCTATGCTTTCTAGCTTTAAGCAAAAACATTTATCCTCACACGGGATAAATCAACCTAGCAAAAACAAATGAACAAGATGAAAAGGCAAGCAAAACATGAATAAGAAGCAATCTATGAAAAAAGGTTTAAAAAAAGGAACAAGAAGTAGTAGGTAGAGAATGAAAAGACAAAACAAAAATTGGATTACCATATTACTATGACAACAGTGAAGGGCAACAATGTTACATCCAAAAAATTGAAATTAAGTTGTAAAAATATGCACAACAACTTTGAAATCTATAAATAAATACGAAACCAAAAGCTATCAAAAATCAACATTATCATAGGGAAAACCGAACCTTGAACGTAAAAGTGACAATGACCACAAAGAATGATGGTGAGGTTGAGTAGCAATGGAAGGTAACATCAATGCAATAGTGATATTTCTACTTAGGGATTTTTGATTTGGGACTTTTAACATTTAGGTTAATTATTTAATTAAAAAATATTTTAGTAATTAATTTTAGATAATTGAATCCTACAATGTCATATGGTGCTTATGTATCAATGTAAGATCTATAATAATATTAAAATATTATATAATTTTTTTACATCAATGATGAAGTAGCAGTGCATTGAAAACGTTATGCTAAGATCATTTTTTGTTAATATAAAGTTTAATTTATGAAAACGTTATGCTAAGATCATTTTTTGTTAATATAAAGTTTAATTTAAATATTTCTAAAATAATAATATTTAATTTAAATATTGTAAATATGCCAATCTTAGGGTTATTTTTGTCTTTTTAACTAATATAACTATAATAAAAAAAGAAAAGAAGATACGAGATTTTGAATTTAATAAGCAAAATAGTGAAACCAACAAGCGTGGAAAATGTTAATCGACTATGTATGTCTTAAATAGAAAGTGCAGGATAAGGATTTAGAATATCAATTTTTTTATCCTGTTACTAACATGTTCTATAAGTATCTATCCATTCATTTTTTGTTAGTCTCATTTATTGAATGAATAGATATTAATAGAATAGGATAAGAATAGAGTAATGGAAACAAGTGAGGACTGCTTCCATCATTACCTTACAAAAATGTGTCAGCTTGTCTCTCAAGATGGTAGCAGCCACTCTGTCACTCCATAATCTATGAGAAGTAGATTTAAGTTGAGATATAACAACTTGTTTCAAGGTTTCCTTTTACCAACTAAGATTTAATAGTGATTGTGTTCATCGAATTTTAAAGTATTGGAAAGTCCTCTTCAGTGAAGCATTTCCCCTCTATAGCATCCTTAGTAGTGTTAACTTATTTCCCAAGTGTGCAAAAGGCTTTAAAGGACTCTTTCTCAGAAAATCTAAAAAAGCTTCGACCCTCCTCTAAGGAAGAACCTAAAAAGGGAGGGAATTAAGAAATAACCACACGAAGGTACCAAAAAATGAAAGGAAAGAAAGATAGCTTAAGGGTAAAATGGTAAATTTCTTAGTGAGAGGTTAAAGCTTCTTACCATTTAACCTTAATAATATAATATATACTTGCAAAGATCATTTTGATTATTATTGATAATAAATTTTCAAAAATTACTAATTTTTAAAGTAACTTATGATGATGATTATATTGGTTTTTGTTCCTTTATACACATAATGATTATTTTTTATTTCTTTGAGGCATTTGTTTATGAATTTGAACCCATTATTTCATATATTTGTTAATTCATTTATTTGATTTTATAAGTAATATTACAAACAGGTTGAACCATCCCCAAATTAGTTAATGGTAAACAAAGTTCAACCTTTAATCAAATCTATTAATTGATTACAAAGACTGATTATATTAGTTACTTCACTATAAAATATTCTCCCTTCTCTACTTATAGACGGAATAAGTGTAAAGACATAAATATTTTGAACCATGCTCTACATTGCTTAATCATATCGTAATTTTTTTCATGTAAATTGTTTTTGATTTACTACATGTAAATTTTAAAATATAAATAGACACTGGGTAGAAAAAACGAATGAAATTTAATACTACTCAACTATTAACGCAGTACACGCTCAATAGTGTTTCTCGTATGTCCGTTTGGTAAAAAAGAGTATATGATACATATAGTACATTTCTTAAGAAAAATTGTTTATTCAAGTAATTCAAATTTAGAAATTATAACAATATATAAAGCAAAAATTATCTTTCTTTACAATATATTAATTACTAATTTAGTCTTATAAGGTTAAAATTTTCATAAATGTCAGGCTGTTAGGATAATGAATGGCCAATGTTATCACATGCATGCCTAAAACCATGGATAGTGATGCTTGTGTAATGAATATTATTTGCTATAATCTTACTATGAAAAACCCATTTTTCACACCTAGTTCATTCATGGATTATCTAACACGCACACTATTTACCACATATAATGGACAATTACAAACATCTATATAGTCCCATGGTTGTGTTTTAATATTACAAACCATGTCTATGCCAATAATCTCATATGATTAAAAATATGTATAAACAAATAATGAAAGTGGTATGATTAACATTTTTAGAGGAATAGGAATTTGATTCACCATCTTTATAAATTTTAGCTTTTGAACTTCCCTTAGTAGTGTCAGCTTTATTGATGACTAGCAATATTGTACATTCCCTCAATGGTGTTGTGCACCTTCCCTTAATAGGTCATAATGAAATGAAATTTATGTTCCCTCTAACATTATTTCTACCTTTTCCAATTTTAATTTGCTATATTGGAGCGCAAAACAAAGATAACAAATTATATGAAGAACATAGAAAAAGGAAATGGTGATAGCTGAAGAATTCTATAATACATCCTTTAACCGGTAGATAAAAAAAAAACCAAAATTGTGTGAGTATCAAAAATTCACATCATTCTATGTACCTTGAATTTTAAATTGTTGATTTTTATTATTCTTTAAATCTCATATGTCAAAACATGAAAAGAAAATTATTTTATCTCTTTAGTTGATTCTAGAATAACCTTGAAAATCAGAATACCAAGAGTAACACAACTTTTTGAATAGCAACATCACATCTTAGGCTATTGGAACAACTAGATGATCTTTATATGCAACTTAAACAATACTTGAGAACTCAACAGATGATCTTCTTTGAGATGACAAGAGAACTCTTATGTTTGGGATATATAAACTTCCTTTATAAAGAATATTTCCTTTAGGCATTGTATAGGAGGTTGATGCTTATAAAGGCAAACTTACTAACAAAGCTATGAATGTTTATTTAGAAGAATCGTCTTACCATGAGATAGTACTATACACTATAAAACAAGGAAAGTATATAAGACAATGTCTCATTAGGGATTACCATTGATTGTTATCAGGATGATCACAACCTATAATTACATAGATCAATATGATTATTATTGATGATTAATAAGATGTCAAAAATCAATAATTGTTTTAAATACCCTATGAAGATGATTATGCTAGTTCTTTTCCTTTATATAAATTATGATGATGTTTGTTTTATTCCTCTATGGCATTTGTTAATGAATTTCAGTCCATGATTTCACATATATGTCAATTCATTTGTTTGATTT
Source organism: Erythroxylum shatona (assembly GCA_027568895.1). Classification (NCBI taxonomy): domain Eukaryota; kingdom Viridiplantae; phylum Streptophyta; class Magnoliopsida; order Malpighiales; family Erythroxylaceae; genus Erythroxylum; species Erythroxylum shatona. The sequence continues at coordinate 23,735,447 of JAOSBK010000001.1, read as the reverse complement.
ATATGTTATTTAAAGAATCCCTAAAAGATGATGGTCAATAAAGTTCAACCTTTGAAGAAATGCAATAATCGATTACAAACAATAAATAAATTGATTTTGTTTCATAAAACAACTAGGATACCCATGTTTGTATCCATGTTCAATGTCGTTTAATCATCTGATAAATTATTTTTAGTGTGTAAAATAGAAAATTATCCTTAGTTCATAATATTATTTAATTTCAACATATGACATTATATAGATAACAGCGAAAGAAATTTAATACTACTATAATCTATTATATAATCATATTTGTATTACTTTATCAATAATAAATAGACTATCATTAACTAATTTTGTGACATATCTAAAGTCCCCAATTTCCCTTTATATAGAATCTAAAATTTTTACAAATTTAAATACATACTAACATAAAATTGTTTACCTTCAGATTAATAAATAAAAGAATTGACAATTACAAACATCCACATAATACCATAATCATCTTTCTGTATTTCTAAATTTGAGCATGTTAAGAATCTCATACCACAAGGATATGTAATATTATGCAATGATGAATAAGGTATCATAAACATTTGTTAACTAAATTTTTGAAGTAGTTTAGTCTCATTAAAATCCCTTAATGCATAACATCTTCTCTAATAATGAATATTGTCTACTACAAAACCATATGCTAATCCCTTTTTCTCAAATGGTTTATTCATAGATTCTTTGATACAAATAATAAAAGGATGTTCAAAATAAAATGTGCATTTAAGATATGTTTCTACGAACTTCAACCAATGATTCATATATGTTTCAATTGATTTATTTGATTTTATAAGTAATACTATAAACAAGCTGAGATATACCCAAATTACATGATGGTACATAAACTTCATCCTTAGAATAAATGATGGTACGATTGTTTTATCACATTCAACTATTCGACAACTAAATGCAATGTATATATTCATAATATTTAAATTATTTTCAAATTTTTGTGAAAATTTCATGCTTAGTGAATAAAATTAGTTACAAAAATCTGTAAAGTCTCACGGTTAAGCTCCTATATAAGAAAGCATGTTCATGTTAAAAATCTTATATGACAAGATAATGTTTAAACTAATAATTCAAACAATATGGCTAAGATTCGTCTAATTACTAAAGTAGTCCACATTTAATTACAATCCCTAAATCTATAACATTGAATGAAATTAAAGGATATAATACCTAAAAATATACTCACATTTACTTTAGTTTATTAGGCATTAAATTAGGGCTCAATCATTTTAGTTTGTCACATATGCCTTTAGATAAAATGAACAAATCACTTATGTAATACATTTGTTATAAATGTTTGTTGAATTAGGTTTCACAAATTTAGAAATTCCCATGACATCTAAAGCAATGTATAATATAGAATGAAGATATCTTAAATTCTACTTTAGTAGTATAAGAGATAAAATAACATGGATGTGAAATGGATGCAAAGTTGTTATGATATACTTTCAATTCACAATTAAAATTAGATAAACTAAATTTCATTTAACTATATATTTAAACAATTTATAATCATAGATCAAGATTGACATCTAGCAACATGTCATGACCACCTAAATATTGGGAATATCAAAGTGGTTTGTATAATTTAATGTTTTTTCATTTAATGTTCCATATGGATATAGATTATGGAGACATGTCTACTTTTTTAAATTCAATCATGTTAGTAAATGACTTATAATTGATATTTGAAAAGACTTTTTCAAATCTCAATTCACTCTAGTCAGAGAATTCCTTAAATCAATACTAATCAAGAACAGTGAAACATTCTATCTATACTTTAGAATAATGAATCTTTTATTAACTTAATCAACTTAGGGATGACATTTAGGTTTAGGCCTCGTGATAAGAGCTTGATTGACTATATATTTAAACTTAATGCTTAGTGATTAATGAAATGATGTGCTTCAGATACATATTTTGGTTCGTATTTTTTTAGGTACAAGTTGGAGGAACAATAACCAAAATGAAAACATATCCTCGGAGTTGTCCTATTGATATTTAAAATTATTTGCCTTTATGGAACAAAGAATGAAAGAAATGAAGTTATTGCAACTTACACAATCATGTATGAGACCATGTAACTAACTAGAAGTGTGTAGGAGTATGAAAATGTAGTTTTAACCTCTCCTGCAACCATTACAGTTGTGTGTGACCATGTAAGTTCACGAATTTAGGCAAAAATGGCACACATGGTCACCCTTACACCCATATATCTAACTGTGTCTCCTACAAAACCCTAATTTTTACTATAAAAGTACATTTAAGAGAGAAGAGTTTAAAGACATGAAAAGGGGTTGATTTTTGGCCTCTTTGAAAGCTACGAGGAGTTAACCTTTACCCTTCCAATTCAAAGGGGATATCAAGATCGGCAAACATGTTTGAGCATTTTTTTAATCTAGTAGTGTTGTTCTCACTTCCTTTTAGCATTGATTGTGTTATTCTTTGTTTATTGTTTTTGGATTCATGTACAAATGTTGGCCCCAAAAATTATTTTTCTTATTGATTAAGCAGGATTTAAATTAATTATGAGGTTTTGATAGATAAATTTTTTAAGTTAATTATTATGTCAAAGTTAGTAGGATTTATTTCATGGGTTAATTGAAATTAAAATTGGTAAGAATGTACAAGGGCATTTTTGGTAGGCCATTTAAGCATTTAAGATCATAAGGCATAAATGAAGGGCAAAACGGACTTTCAACACTCATTAAGGGGTTTTTAGAAGAAGAATTGTGAATGAGGCAGAATTAAGAAGAGAAATACGAAAATAAAGAAGAGAAGAAGAGAGTTTTGGTGAAAGAGAGAAAAGAAGAGAAAAACAAGCTAGGGTTCATCTTTTCTAAGCTTTCTAGAGATATTTTGAGGTTGTGTAAGAAGGAAAAAAGGTAGAGGAAGATAAGAGCTTTCTTTTGAGCCAACAATCTTATTATTTGGTGAAGATTCAAGGTAAGTTTGTTTTTAATCTTTTGGATTTATGGAATGATTTTGGTTTTAAAAGCTTAGGAAATGCATAGGTTTAAGCTTTCTAGGATCAATTTTATGCATATATGTCTTGGGGGTTTCTCAAATTGGAATTCCTCTTGAATTGGGATTTTTGCCAATGTTGAGGAAAGTCAAGAGGAGAGGTAAGAGGAATACAAGGAGAGGTACATTTGAGCAAGTTACAAGGAATTCAAGGTAGGTTTCATTTTTATAATTGAATAATAAGCCATTAATGTTTCTTTCAAGAAATGGAAATAAATGTTTTCAACTACTTTTAAATTTGCATTTATTGTTCTTTAAATGCTTTGAGAAAGTACTACATGTTGTGTATATGGATTTTGTGGATGAATTATGAAATTAAAAATGGAAATGATTTTAAAAGGATATCAAGTTTATGAAATCATGTTTTGAAAATGTGCCATTTCGGGAAACAAGTTTACAAGATGTGAAATGCATGATTATATAGGTTTGTGGTGGTCCCTAAGTATGTCAAGTACACTTTGACTGAAGGCTTCTCTCGCCTACCCACTAATGACATGGAGCTCCTTCATGAACTCCCATAAGTTCACGACTACGCAAGACCATTAAGTGGGATTGCAATAGTACATTCTCTTCACGGCTACACAAGACCATTATGTGAAAATGTGTAGTACATTCTGTTTTGGATCCACCCAAACCATTTGATGTGCTTATATGTTGGAAGTTTGTTGAATGCATGATTTATGTTGCTTATAAATTGCTTGATAAATTGGGAATTGGGAAATATGTGATTTATGATTCAATGTGAGTTTTACAATGGAAATGAATATTTCAATGGTTTTTGCTTTTTACCGATTATAAAACTGTTACCCATGAGCTTTAAGCTCCCCCCTTCCATCCCATCTTTAGCTGACAAGCAAGAGATTAAGCAATCGAGAGGCATGGCATCACCCAAAAATTTGCATCTTTTTGTATTTTGAAGTAGTCATGTAAAACCCAAGGCTTTAGCAACATTTCAAGTTCTTATTCGCTCATGTATATTTTAGTTATTTTTGTATTTTGGATTATGAAACCAAGGATGTATTATGACTTGAAATACCATTAAAGCTTTGTAAAACTCTTACCTTTGGAGGTTAATGAAATATATTTCGTATGCTCATGATTTTCCCATTTGGTACATTGATACATCAAGTTTTTCATAGGGGAAAACTTTGTGATCTGACTTCATGGGAAAATCTGGATTAATCTAGGCCAAATTAGACAAAGGTGTTTTCCATAAAGTTGTAGTTTATCTTTCTCTTTCCAATGGTATATAGTATGTAATTTTTGGACATCGGAGTTGAAAGTTATGATCATTTGAAGTTAGTGATGTTGTATAGGATTTAATGCGAGACAGCTTCAGTCGCAATCACACCAGGCACTCTTGCGATCGCACCAAGTGCTCTTGTGATAGTACCTTCCCTCCTCATGATCGCACCATTCTTCTTGCAATCGTACCTACCTTCCTCACGGGCGAATCTTCATCGGTGCGATCAAACATTTGTTTCTCGTGATCGCACCTCAAGGGTTTTCTAGCTCTGAACATGTTTCACTCTTTTGACCATAACTTTGTCATCCGACCTCCAAATGACTTTATTTTACAAATTATACTTCAGTATTTTGATAATATCTTGATTTGTAGAGCTCCGAATGAGTTGATTCTTATTTCAGAATAAAGTAGAGACATAGGCCTACAAATTGTATTGAGGAATAGAGTTTTAATCTAGTCTTTAAGAATTTCAATTTTAGGATGGAATTTGAGCACAGAATACTACTTTAGTATAAGAATAATTCGAAATTAAGACCCAACACTCATGGTATCAGAGAATGAAGATGAACCGATATTAGTTAATGAGGGTTCACAAAAATAACCCTACAGGAAAATACGCATGCTCACATCTTATGATATTTTGGATAGTTGGGCTCCAAAAACGGGGTCCAATATGTTATAGTATTAGAGCGACTACGTTTAGGTCTATGACAACCCGGTACCACATCGGGCCCGTGACAACCGCCACATAACCGGGCTAAGGACACTCACTGTTTCCTTAATCTGACTATGCAAGGCTAACTAAATATCTATTATTTTCTCTCTTTTTTTAAATTAGGGTAGCACAACGGCTGTGCTTTAAAAATCTCAAAAAGCTGTAAACAATTTCAAACACACTTCTATATTCACATCCAACCACAACTTCAGGACTTTAAAGTCCACTCA
>JAOSBK010000001.1:23700511-23730090 GCA_027568895.1 Erythroxylum shatona | reverse complement strand
AGCCACTACTGTTTTTCTTTAAAGCAAAGAAGTTTACTGATTTCAATTGCATCATAAGTGTTGCATCTTTTGCTTTTACATGATTTGTGAAATCTGCTATATGTTTGCTACATGAACTGTGTGATGGTCCATAAAGAGATTTTCAAGTTATTTATGAAAAGAACAGCAAGTTTATGAAATTAAGTTTTGAAAGCGCATATGAAATATTGTATGCTCATGAAACTTAAGTTTTCAAGAAGCGTCATTTTGGGCAACACAAGTTTGCAAGTCATGATATATGTGTTATGTGGGTTTGTGATGATCCCTCAAGAAATGTCATAGGCACGTTGACCTAAGTTTAAGGCTTTTTCCGCCTGCCCGCTAGTGGCATGGAGCTCTTTCATGGATTCCCATAAGTTCACGGCTACACAAAATCATTATGTGGGATTGCGCTAGTACGTTCTGTTCACAGCTACACATGACCCTTAGGAAAAATGTGTAGTACATTCTGTTTTGGATCCACCCAAACTATTTTGATGTGCTTATGTGTTCATGATTTATGAACAAGTTGAAAAATGCATAAATTGTGTTGTTTGTGATTTTGATTACTGGACAAAACAAGAATTTTGAGAAACTTGTGTTTTATAGACTCAATGAAAGTTTTCTATGGCAAGTAAAATGGTTACAAAAGTTTTTGCTTATCTTTTATTATAAACTGTTACCCACGAGCTTTCAAGCTCACCCCCTTCTTATCCCCACCTACAGGTGATGAGCAAGAGATAGAGTGAAAGAGAGTTAAGGCATTACTCCAAATTTGCTTATGTTGTATTTTGAGTTAGTTTTGGAAAACACAAGACTTTAGTCACTTTTCAAGAATTTGTAGTTCATGTAACTTTTGTATTTTGAGATTTCGGATTATGTTATAATGTGACTTGAAAGGCCATTATAGCTTTGTAAAACCCGTTGTTTTGAGGATATTGAAATGTGAATGATGAAAATTAGTTGTATGTAATCTATTAAAGAGTATGATAAAGTAAAGATATGAGAGTCTTATGATATTTTCGCAAGAGTTGGGTTCCGGCAATGGTACCCAACAATAAACGAAGGGCAAAATGGACTTTTAACACTCATTAAAGATATTTTTAGAAGAAGGATCGTGAATGAGGGAGAATGAGGAAGAGAAATACAAAATTAAAGAAGAGAGTTTTGGTGAAAGGAAGAGAAAACAACCTATGGTTCATCTTTTCTAAACTTTCTAGAGAAATTTTGAGGTTGTGTAAGAAGGGGAAAAGGTAGAGGAAGATAAGAGCTTTCTTTTGAGCCAACAATCTTATTATTTGGTGAAGATTCAAGGTAAGTCTGATTTTAATCTTTTGGATTTATAGAAAGGTTTTGGTTTAAGAAGATCAATTTTATGCATATATATATTGGGGTTCTCAAATTAGAATTCCTCTTGAATTGGGATTTTTGCCAATATTGAAGGAAATCAAGAGGAGAGGCAAGAGGAACAAAAGGAGAGGTACATTTGAGCAAGTTTCAAGAAATTCAAGGTGAGTTACATTTTTATAATTGAATAATAAGCCATTAATGTTTCTTTTAGGAAATGGAAATAAATGTTTTCAACTACTTTTTAAATATGCAATTATTGTTCTTTAAATGCTTTGAGAAAGTACTACATGTTATGTATATGAATTTTGTGGACGAATTATGAAATGAAAAATGGAAATGATTTTAAAAGGTTATCATGTTTATGAAATCATGTTTTGAAAATATACCATTTTGGGCAACAAGTTTACAAGATGTGAAATGCATGATTATGTAGATTTGTGGTGGTCCCCTAAGTATGTCAAGTGTAGTTTGACTGAAGGCTTCTCCCACTTGCCTACTAGTGGCATGGAGCTCTCTTATGGACTCTCATAAATTCACGACTACGCAAGACCATTAAATGGGATTGCGATAGTACACTCTGTTCACGGCTACACAGGACCATTATGTTGAAATGTGTAGTACATTCTATTTTGGATCCACCCAAACCATTTGATGTGCTTATGTGTTGCAAGTTTGTTAAATGCATGATTTATGTTGCTTTTAAATTGCTTGATAAATTGAGAATTGGGAAATATGTGTTTTATGATTCAACGTGAGTTTTATAATGGAAATCAATATTTCAATAGTTTGTGCTTGTTACCAATTATAAAACTGTTACCCATGAGCTTTAAGCTCATCCTCCCTTCTGTCGCATCTTTAGGTGACAAGCAAGAGATTGAGTAACCGAGAGGCATGGCATCACTCAAAATTTTTAATCTTTTTATATTTTGAAGTAGTTATGTAAAACCCAAGGCTTTAGCAACATTTCAAGTTCTTATTCGCTCATGTATATTTTGGTTATTTTGTATTTTGGATTATGAAACCAAGGATGTATTGTGGCTTGAAATGCTTTTAAAGCTTTATAAAACTCTTACCTTTGGAGGTTAATGAAATATATTTTGTATGCTCATGATTTTCCTATTTGGCACATTGATACTTCAAGTTTTTCATAAGGGAAAACTTTGTGATCTAACTTCAGGGGAAATTTTGGATTAATATAGGCCAAATTAGACAAAGATATCTTTTATAAAGTTGTATCTTATCTTTCTATCTTTCCAACAGTATATGGTATGTAATTTTTGGACATCAGGGTTGAAAGTTATGATCATTTGAAGTTACTGATGTCGTATAGGATGTTTATGCGAGACAACTTCGGTCACGATTGTACCAGGCACTCTCGCGATCACACCAGGTGCTCTTGTGATCGCACCTTCCCTCCTTGTGATCTCACCGTTCTCCTTGCAATTGCACCTACCTTCCTCGCAAGTGCACCTTCATCAGTGCGATCACACATTTGTTCCTCGCAATCGCACCAGAATGGTTTTCCAGCTCTGAACATGTTTCACTCTTTTGGCCATAACATTGTCATCCGACCTACAAATTACTTGATTTTTGAAACATTGGATTTCTAACACATTTATCTATCTCCCCATAAAAATTTATAGCTTTTGATTAAGATTTCGAAAATATTGATTGAATCAAAGTAAGGCATCGGTTGGAAGAGTATGAATTGGATATTTTACCAAACATACTTCAGTATTTTGATAATATCTTGATCTGTAGAGCTCTGAATGAGTTGGTTCTTATTTCAAAATAAAATAGAGACATAGGATACAAATTTTATGAAGGAATAGAGTTTTAATCCAGTCAATAAGGATTTCAATTTTGGGATGAAAATTGAGCACATAATACTACTTTAGTATAAGAATAGTTTTGAATTGGGGCCCAACACTCATGGTATCAGAGAATGAAGATGACCCGATGTTAGCTAATGAGGGCTCATAGAAATAACCCTACAGGAAAATGCACACTCATGTCTTATGATATTTCAGATAGTTAGGCTCTGGAAATAGGGTCCAACAACAAATTATTTAAGCAATTCAAATAGTTTATTACTTTTTTCCAGAGTCTAGATTGTAATATGTAATCATTTGATAGGTTTTGTCAATGTTAAAAATATCACAAGTGCATGATGTGGCTATAGCTAGCACAGGCAAGTATGGGTTAATCCTACAAATAAGTACTAGTAATTACCCTTTTCTATTATCTAACCTTTGAATAAGATTATGGGTTTAATTAAAAATCAAACTAAACAACTGAAATAAGATTAAAACAATAATAAATGGAAAACAAGGAAAATGTTAAGAAGATGTCAATATAAAATAATAGTTTTTAGATATTGAATCCCCATAAGAAACCCTTAAATAATAACCCTTTATTATGCAATTATATTATTAATTATTAGACCGTGGAAATTCATGTCTTGTGTTAATCTCTTTCTGAAGACTATTAACAACTAATCTATCAGTTGATCAACATAAATCTTTCGATTCATGAATTCTGTTATTAGGTTTGACCATAATTTAGAGGATTTATATCAACCTATCTTTAGGTTTGTATGCAACTCCTTCCAATTATGGTAAATATATTCATACAAGAGGATTTCTTAATCTCAATCATGAAAAATCAAATGTTGCACTAATAGTCCTGATATATTACCACAAGAATAAAACGCATAATTGAATCACATTAAACCAATCAGAGAAATTACATTAGATAAAACATCAAGTCATATTGTTATCACAACTTAAGATTCATCACACATGGACACTAAATAAGTTTAACTCCTACTTGTAGAAAACAAATCTAATAACAAATATGTAGAAGAATAACTAAAAAACAAAGAAATCATAATTTTAAATCTCCCTTTTCTTCTAATGAATTTTCTTACAAGTTTGGATTGGATATTGTTATCTATCGGATCTCTTGACGTATTCTTCTTGTTTTATCCAAATTCTTATCCTCCATGAAGGCAATTATCACCTATAAATGCACTTAAAGAATTAAGTACCAAATATACTATAAAACTAGTAAATAACAAACAAAACATATTAAATATAGGCATATAATTATAGTCAATTAAACATTTATCAAACATCCTCATACTTAAGCTTTTTCTTATCCTCAAGCAAATCATAATCTAAATTTTCTATTTTTAAACTACTAATTTCACAAGGGATAGTAAAACTCCTTAGATTGATAAGCTTCTTTGGTAGTTTGCTTTTCAGAGTTTTTGAGCTCCTTTTGCTCAGCGTTGTAGTTTCCAACTCCTCTAACTTTTCCTTATTTGATAGTAGCAGTTTCCAAATTTTCATATGCTTTGGCATCTACACAAGAGCTTCAACAAAAGTTAAGTTAGTTTGGATTTGATTAAATAGTTTAAGGAATTTACCAAACTATGCATCTATTCGATCTTTCTTCACTTTAGCAGGGTATAGGATGATAGGTTGACATGACATTCACCTTCAGCTTTTACTTGATTCTCGCTAGTCTCGATCTTTTCTTCTCCTTCCTTTTTAGGAAGCCCTTTTCCACTCTTCAAGGTGATTGCCATTAATTGTTATGTGTAAAATATTACATCTTTTACCCTCCTAAACTTAGTCCATATAATTATTTTTATTACACATTTGGGCAAGATTATTCATATTTTATTAGTTAAAACCCAAAATTATTTATTCTAAATTTTACTATAAAATTGATCTAAGTTGAACTATTTTTTAAGCTTAATGGATTGATATAATTGTGTTAATTATGTGGAGATGATTAAAACTCTAGTAGTCCACAGTCAAGCACCAAATGCATTAAAACGACAGTCCATACAGTAACATAAGGAGGAAGCCAGGAAGCCAGGAAGCCAGTAGCAAAACGTGTCAATAAAGAGGAGTAATTAGGAGTCAAATGATGCAGCATGTAGCAGATGGAAGAGACCGAAACGACAACATGGAGAGAAATGCAGTCTACGTCATCTGCGTAATGTAGATAATGTCTACGTTTATGCAAACAAGGACAACGTTCAAAAGAAGACACCAACGAGGGTCAAAAAGAAGAGTGAATAGTATGCATGGCCAACCAACTTAATTTGTCACATCAACATAACCGTAATGAGGAGAATAAAAGAGGAGGCGCAGTGAGGAAAGAGCCGAAGGGGTTTCAGTTGGGACAATTTTCATACAACTGAGGCATTTTCTTAGGAGAGAACCATGAAGGGTGAGACATCTCAACATCAGTTTGGAGGTAACATTAACTCCAACGACCTAGGTTATGTGTATTTCACCATTTTTGTTGTTTCTTTCTCTCATTAAAAATTGATTGTGTTATCCTATGTTAATTGATTTGGGTTTTGTGTATAGATAATCATACTTTTGTTATTGTTTGGTTATTTGTGTATGAACCCATTGGGTATTATGAAAAAATGATTTTAATGTGATCATTGAATCATTTATTTGTAAACCCATTGTTAGAATTTTGATATAATTCATAATTGTTACGTTGAAATTCATGTGTAACAACTAATGATTCGTAATCATTAGGGGATAACAAGACCTAGGTTAAATGACGCTTCGTATGTGATTGTTGCCTTGATTAATAATTAGTTTTCTTAATTTGTAATGCTGCTACCTAATTAAATCTAGAGATCGTATCCTAGGTTATTTGGTGGTTAAGTTTAATTAACGATCATATATTGATTAAACACTACTTAAGAGAAAACTTGAGTAACTTATTAACCCAAGATTAATAGTTGCTAAGAGAGGTTTAAGAACAACAAATCAATGAAATATGTTTAATTAGGGTGTAAGTCGAGATTGAATGAAAGAACCAGGTCCCTACTGAATTCCCCACTTATATCATTTTTTACATGTTTTCTTTAATTTGTTTGTATTAGTCTTATTTTATTTTATTTTCTTATTTCCAAAATCCAAACCCCTTTTTTCCTAAACGCCGATTAATTTCATTTTAACAACTTTACACACACTCTTTGTGGGATCGACCTAGACTCACTACTGCTATAGTAGTAGTCTTGTTACTTTATTTTGACTAGCATTATAATGCGGGGTCAATTTTGGCCTTGTTGCTGGGGAGTAGGGTGTTTTAGTTTTGTATTTAATTAGTGTTTTATATATATTTGTTCATAATTGGTTTCTTTTCAAGTTATTTCATGATCCTTTCTTTATTCTATTTCGTGTTTGTGAAAAAAAATTTTAAAAAATTCATAGATGGAAGTAATTTTTCCTTTAATTCTTACCCTCAATCCTATAACCAAGGTTGGACTAATCAACCTAACTTTGGTTATGGATAGGATAACTATCAGAATTACTTCCATGATAGTTTGTAGGATGCACAACAATTCTTATACAAACTAGAAGTTTCTTATCACGATTCAATTACACCTCTGGAAGAATTGATTAATGTTGTGATTGCTAACAATCTCCAATTTCAACAGAGCCTACTATAGCAGTTGCAGCAGTTCTAGCAGGAAATGAGGCATACAATGTCTAGAAACCAAAACATGGTAAGTCAAATGCGTGAGATGGCAGTAGGGATCGACTACTTAGAATCACAAATGCAAGACTAGCCATATCAACCCGAGGTATACCTAATAGATGTTATTGTGGCAACCTTACAGAGTGATGAGAAAGTTGATAACCATGAGGTGACTACTTAAGGAATTGCTTATGTGGAAGAAGTTAAGGAGGAGCTGGAAGCATGAAAAGATACATCTTTTAGCTTGGAGGTGAAAACTAAGGTCATAATTATTGTTAAAGCTGATTCTTTACCTTTACCCAGCAGGTTAGAGAAATTAAATGAAAAAGAAAAAGGCAAAGAGATGTTTGAAATATTTTTAGAGTGTATAAGCTCAATTGAGATTGAGAATCTGAAAACAGGGTACACTGAAGGTGAACAATTATCAACCAAGGCCCTATATGGAAGAACCTCACGTGGAGGAACCATATGTGCTACGAGAAGATCATAATTTTGTCACATAAGGAGAAGTATGGAGTCGAGCCAGCGACCTTAAACAGAGGCGCTTCTTAGGAGGCAACCCAAAGGAAATAAATTTCTTTTCCTTTGCATTTACGCATTACTTTTTATATGCATGTGTGTTTTTTAATTTGTTTGTTTTACTTGTTTTAAGTTTTCAATCAAAATGAGAGAGAATAAAACAAATGAAACAAACATTTTCTCATTTTCTACTGCTCCTAAGACTATATAGTCATGATTAGAGAATGAATTGACTAGAGAATTTCGTAGCAACTTTAGCATGTACTTCTACTCTTATGATTGGTCGATGTGCATTATCTTTAAAAGAGTAGTGACTAGTGGTAGACAAAGCCGATGAGATTTTAAGCTTTATTTGACTGACACATTCATATCAGTCTCATTGTCTTTTAATAATATGTGACCTTTATGACATGTACATCTTGATTTTGCCTTGAATTTCTATTTGAGACCATATTTTTATCACATGCATTAACATGGAAATAATTAGGCATTCTTTGTTTCATAAGCTATATTAGCCAAATTGCCTACCCATTATATGATTTTCCTTTTTAACAAGCCCCTTTGAGCCTTATTAGCCTTTCTTTTTCTATCAACCATATTACATACTTTATGCTTAACCAAAAGTCATACTTAAGCTATAAAGCTAGTGGAACATTTGTGATTGTTGAGCTTGTGGATGTACAAAATTCTAAGTGCAGGAATGGACATATGTGTGGGTTAGTTAATGTTGGAATGTTTTGTTATGTCTTATTATTGAATTGAAATTCCCATGTTAATGTAGTTTCTTTTAATGTTAAAAAAAGAAAAGAAAGGAAAGGAAAGGAAAAGAAAGAAAGAAAGAAAAGAAAAAATTGAAAAAAAAAGTTTAAATAAATGTATCAAGGAGGAATTGCATATGTGTTGAAAAGTTGTTTATGATTAATGCATCTTCCTAGAGTTATAATAAATGTCTTATTTAAGTATGTTGAATATGAGGTAGATGTTATCTTGGAAGGTTCACTAATGTGATTTCAATTTATTGTTAGTGTAAATTGTATGAGTGGTTCCTTCGGATTGGTATATGCTTCATTTGGTTTGTGTGTGAGAGCTGAATGAGGTTGTGAAATATAAATGTTGCATTCGTCATAGTTGACGGTACCCAATTTTTTTTAGTGTTGCTTTGTTTCACTAGCATAATGGATTTCATGTTGCTTGACCCAAATACATCTCACCTTACCTTTGCCCACATTACAACCATAAAAAATCCTTTGATCCATGATTTTACTTGTGAATAGTAGTGGTAGAGAAATGATATGATATGCAAAGTTATGGAATGATATGACCATGAATGGTGTTGAGTGTACCTGTGAATATATTTTAGTTAAACACATTTTTTGAGTCTACCATTGGTTTTTGAAGATGATGAATGTTGATTGATCATGAGTAAAATCTTGGAATGTTAAAATCTTGCTATGATTTTTGGAAGTCATTCATCTTTGTTTATGATTATGTATTCTTGGAACATATAAGAAATGAGTAAATGTTTTTAGGTCTTTGAGCTTAATTTTAATGTTTTGCCCAAGGGCAATCAAAAACTAAGTGTGGGAGAAATTGATAGGTGGTTAATTGATGATAAAATTATTCCATAATACTTAGGGATTATTGACAGGAAATTGCTTAAAATACTCACTTTAACTCATATGTGATTTTAGGCATAATATGGAAGCAAAGAAGTTAAAATAAGTCGAAAGCGTGATATTTGGGCCTTTTTCTGAAGATTAATTTTCAATTGTCTCCATGGAGCAAAAAGAAGAAATTAAAAGACAAAAAGAAAATTAAAAGAAGAAAAAAATGCAAATAATGTGAGCTGCATAGATTATGCATGCAATTACATTAATCAACAACTGGGAATTAAATGAGACAAAATGGCAGTGCTGGAAGCAGGTGAAGGCAACTGGAAGGAAGCATTCCATGACTAAAACAATGCAGCACAGATGGGAAGCAACAAATGCCTATATAAAACGCAGACAGTGTCTACGTTCAGCACAAATGTTTTCAAGTTTTTAAAGCGTGTACAGTAGTGTGACCCAAGAAATTAATTGGTCACATCACAAGAATAGTAGTTAGGGAAACAAAATAGAAGAGAGCTTGTGAGAGAGGGAGGTGCAGTGAAGAGAGAGCTGAAGGGGGTTTCAGCTAGGGTTATTTGATGGGGCTAAAGCATTTTCTTTGGAGCAACCCATGGAAGGCAAAGTTCTTGATATCGATTCGGAGGTGACATTAACGTTGACAACCTAGTGTTAAGCATTTCTTTCATATTTTTGTTGTTTCTTTATCTCCTATTGAATTAATTCTATTATTCGAGGCATATGGATTTGGGTTGTGTATGGATAATTAGAATTTTGTTAATGTTCAGTTATTTATGTATGAACTTAATGGGTATTGTGAAAGGACGATTTTAATGAGTTCATTTAATCATTTATTTGCAAAGCCACTGCTAGAATTTTTATATAATCTATAATTGTTATGTTGAAATTGATGTGCAGCTACTAATGATTCATAATCATTAGAGATAACATGACCTAGGTTAAATGACGCATCGTATATGGTTATTGCCTTTATTAATTGATTTTCCTAATTCGCAATGCTACTGCCTAATTAAATCTAGAGATCGTATGCTGGGTTATTCGATGGTTAGGTTTAATTAACAATCGTATCTTGACTAAACAAAACCTAAGGAAAAACTCAGGTTAATTATTAACCCACGATTAATAGTTGCTACGAGAGGTTTGAGAACAACAAATCAATGAAATATGTTTAATTAGGGTGTAGGCCAAGATTGAACCAAATAATTAGGTCCCTGTCAAATTCCCCACTTTTATCATTTTTTGCATGTTTTCTTTAATTTGTTTTTATTAATCTAGTTTCATTTTATTTTCTTATTTGAAAAATCCAAAACCCCCTAAACCTAAACACTAATTAATTTCATTTAATAAATTTTGCACATACTCTCTATGGGATTGACCTAGACTCACTATTGCTAAAGTAATAGTCTAGTTTTTATTTTGACTAGCATTACAACGCGTTGTCACTTGCCATTGAAATTCCCATATTAATGTGGTTTAGGAAAAGAAAGAAAGAAAGGAGAAAAGAGAAAAGAGAAAAGCACAAGAAAGAAAAGAAAGGAAAATGAAAAAGAAAAAGAAAAAGAAAAATTTTAAATAAATGTATCAAGGAGGAATTGAATATGTGTTGAAAAGTTGTTTATGATTAATGTATCCTCCTAAAGTTGTGATGAATGTGTTATTGGAGTATGTTGAATATGCGGTAGATGTTGACTTGGAAGGTTAACTCTTTTGTGGTTCGTATTGTCATCAATTGTATGAGTGATTCTTTCGGATTTATATATGTTCATATGGTTTGTGTTTGAATGCTGAATTAGGTTGTGAAATATAAATATTGCATTCATCATAGCTGACGGTACCTAGTTTTGATGAGTGCTAACTTGTGCACTTGATATCACGTTGATTATTGCTTTGTTTCACTAGCTTTCATGCACTTGAGCAAAATACATCTCACCTTGCCTTTGCCCACATTACAACCTTGAAAAGTCCTTTGATCCATGATTTTGGATGTGAACATTAGTGGTGGGCAAATGAAATGATAAGTAAAGTTATGGATTGTTATGATTATAATAGTGTTGAGTGTACCTATGGATATATTTTAGTTAAACACATTTTTCGAATCCACCATTAGATTGCTCAGTTTTTGAAGATGATGAATGTTGATTGATCATAAGTAAAAGCTTGGAATGTTAAGTTCTTGCTATGATTTTTTAAAGTCATTCATCTTTGTTTATGATTATGTATTCTTGGAACGTATGGGAAATGAGTCAATGTTTTTGGGTCTATGAGCTTAATTTTAATGTTATGCCCTATGATGGTTAAAAACTAAGTCTAGAGGAATATGCTAAGTGTAAAATATTACATCTTTTATTCTCCTAAACTTAGTCCATATAATTATTTTTATTACACATTTGGGTATGATAGTTTATATTTTATTAGTTAAAACCCAAAATTATTTATTATGAATTTTACTGTAAAATTGGCCTAAGTTGAACTATTTTTTTAAGCTTAATAGACTGATGTAATTGTGTTAATTATGTGGAGATGATTGAAACTCCAGCAGTCCACAATCAAGCACTGCATGCATTAAAACGACAGACTATACAGCAGCATAAGGAGGAAGCTAGCAGCAAAACATGCCAGCAGAGAGGAGTAATTAGGAGCAAAACATTGTAGCATGTAGCTGATGGAAGAGATCGAAACGATAACAGTATAGAGAGAAAACACAATCTGCGTTTCAATCAAACAACTGCATTAAGCACAAGCAAGGACTGCGTTCAAAAAAAGACAACAACGAGGGTTAAAAAGAAGAGTGAACAATATGTGTGGCCAGCCAAGTTAATTTGTCACATCAACATAACAGTATTGAGGAGAATAGAAAAGGAGGCACGATGAAGAAAGAACAGAAGGGGTTTTAGCTGGGGCAATTTTCATACGGCTGAGGCATTTTCGTAGGAGAGACCCATTAAGGCTAGATGTCCTGACGCAGGTTTAGAGGTGACATCGACGTCGACAACCCGAGTTAAGTGTATTTCACCATTTTTGTTGTTTCTTTCTCTCATTAACAATTGATTATGTTATCCTATATTAATTGATTTAGGTTTTGTGTATGGATAATCGTACTTTCGTTATTGTTCAATTATTTGTATATGAATCTATTGGGTATTGTGAAAAGATGACTTTAATGCATTCATTGAGTCGTTTATTTGTAAACCCATTACTAGAATTTCGATATAATCCGTAATTGTTATATTGAAATTCATGTGTAGCAATTAATGATTCATAATCATTAAGAATAACATGACCTAAGTTAAATGACACATTGTATATGGTTGTTGCCTTGATTAATCTATTTTCCTAATTCGTAACGTTGCTGCCTAATTAAATCTAGAGATCGTATCCTAGGTTATTAAGTGGTTAAGTTTAATTAATGATCGTGTCTTGATTAAACAATACTTAATAGAAAACTCAAGTTAATTATTAACCCATGATTAATAGTTCCTAGGAGAGGTTTAAGAACAACAAATCAATGAAATATATTTAATTAGGGTGTACGTCGAGATTGAACTAAAGAACCAGGTCCCTACCGAATTCCCCACTTTTATCATTTTTACATGTTTTCTTTAATTTGTTTTTATTAGTCTAGTTTCATTTTATTTTCTTATTTCCAAAATCCAAACCCTTTTTTCCTAAATACTAATTAATTTCATTTTAACAACTTTACATACATTCTTTATGGAATCGACCTAGACTCACCATTACTATAGTAGTAATTTAGTTATTTTATTTTGACCAGCTTTATGATGCGCGGTCAATCGTTCTTTATGATTACCATTTTAGAAACTAACTTAGCAGTTTGACTAATCTCAAACTCCAAGTTACAAATATAAGCCTCTGTTTGATGATGTCTTGC
This sequence comes from Erythroxylum shatona, assembly GCA_027568895.1. Taxonomy (NCBI): domain Eukaryota; kingdom Viridiplantae; phylum Streptophyta; class Magnoliopsida; order Malpighiales; family Erythroxylaceae; genus Erythroxylum; species Erythroxylum shatona. The sequence goes on along the minus strand of JAOSBK010000001.1, from coordinate 23,717,166 downwards.
ATAAGAATCTTGAGTAATCTTCAACATCATCTCCTTTAGAGTAGGCTTCTTAGGTTGAGGTGCTTGTTGTTGAAATCCCAATGGAGGGTTATTCCTTACTTGGCCTTAATTTCCCCAAGAGAAGTTGAGGTGATTCCTCCATCTTTGATTGTATAAGTTGCTATATGGGTTGTTTTAGGGTCTATAAGCATTCCCTAAATAATCCACATGCTTGGCTTGTACTACTTGAAAACTTTAATCTTAAAGCTATAGCCCACACACCTCACGTTGTATAACTTGACCTTGTGGATTCAGTGTTAGTCCATCAATTTTTCTGGTCAATTCTTCCACCTAGATTGCCAAATGCACCACTGTATTCGCTTCATACACTCCTGATAGCCTATTAATTCTTACTCTAGAAGAGCACAAATGGTAGTTGTTCATCATTATATCCTCAACAAGGTTATAGGATGCTTTTAATGTCTTGTTATTTAAATTACACCCAATTGCTGCATTTATAGACTGCTTTTTGTTATAATTAAGCCTATTATAAAAAGTTTGGATTTACATCCAAAGTGGTAAACCATGATGTGGGTATTTCCTTAACATCTCCTTAAACGACTCTCATATACCATAGTGATTTAGAATTAATATAGGAGTAGGAGGAGATATCGTTCCTCAACTTAGTAGTCTTCGTAGGTGGAAAACTTCTTGGCCACTTGATCCTATGTAGTAAGTGATGATCATGGCATCGAATTCAACCATTGCTTAGCCTTTAGCTTTAGTGAAAATGGGAATAATCATAGTCTTATCGCATCACCATTTGCTCCATTTATCTTAAAAGAGTCACAAATCTCTAGAAAATTTAAGATGTGGGCATTTGAGTCCTCATCACGTAGTCCATCAAATTGGACAGACTATTTCACCATTTAAATGATATTAGGCTCGATTTCAAAGTTGTTGGCACTCGTAGTCGGTCTAAGATGCTGGACTCCACTTTAGTTAAGTTTGATATAACATAATCGAACAATGTCCTCTGTTCGTTTGCTATGTTGTGTGATTCCTCAGTTTCTACTTAACCTCCCAAGTATTATATTTGTCGATCTAGCTTAGACTCTCTCAATTATTTCTTACAGATATTTTTGCGAGTTATTCTCTCAATTTTTGGATCTTTGTCAACTAGTCTCACTATATTACTATGGTTAATAAACTAAACAAGAGTTAAGATCTATAAGAAAAAAGAAAACTAATGAATCAATCAAATAAAATAAAATAGAAACTAAAATAAAACAAGATAAAGTAAAAATGGCTAGATTAATAAAATATAAACCTTCCTAATATTACTAGTCCTCAGTAATGATGCCAAAAACTTAATTTGATAGATTTTATCAATGTTAAAAATATCACAAGTTCCTAATATTACTAGTCCTCGATATGATGCCAAAAACTTGATTTGATAGATTTTATCAATGTTAAAAATATCACAAGTGTACGACGTAGTTGTAGTTAACACAGGCAAGTATGGGTCAATTCTACGAAGACTATAAGCACTAATAATTACCCTTTTTTATTATCTAACCTTTGAATTAGATTGTTTAATTAAAAATTAAACTAAACAACTAAACTAAGATTAAAAAATAATAAATGCAGAACAGGGAAAATAATAAGAAGATGTCAATATTAAACAATAGTTTGTAGGTACTGAATCCCTCTAAGAAACGCTTAAATAATAACCTTTTATCATGCAATTACATTATTTATTGAACTAAGAAAATTCCTATCTTATGTTAATATCTTTCTTAAGTCTATTATCAACTAATCAATTAGCTTATTAACAAAAATCTTTCTAGTTAAAATCACGAAGATTGCATTATCGATTTATGAATTCCACTATTAGGTTTAACCCTAATCTAGAGGATTTATGTCAACCTATCTCTAAGTTTGCATGCAACTCCTTCAAATTATGGTAGATATATTCATACAAGAGGATTTCTTAATCTTAATTGTGCAAAATCATGTACTATTATTCCTGATATATTACGACAAGAATAAAACACATAATTGAGTCACAATAAACCAATCAATAAAATTCCATTAAATAAAAGATCAAGTCTTATTGTTATCATAACCTAGGGTGCATCACACTTAGAAACTAAACAGGTTTATTTCCTACTCATAAAAACAAAACCAATAAGAAATATGTAGAAGAATAACTAAAGAACAAAGAAATTATAATTCTAAATATCTATTTTTCTTTTAATGAATATTCTTGCAAGTTATCAAATCTCTTGACGTATTCTTCATGTTTTCCTTGTTCCTTGATTAGAAATGTCACCTATTTATGTCTATTATGACTCAAAATTACTTAAAAATTTAGCTTCTCTTATTTTGCCTCTGCTCACGTACTTTTATAGTAAAAACTATGGTTTCTAGGTTATACACGATCAACATACATGGGTGTGTGAGTGAACATGTATCTCCAAAAATACCTGAATTTGCTCTTTCACATTAAATATGAGTACATAATTATAATCAATTAAGCATTTATCAAATATCCCCACATTTAAGCTTTTGGTTGTCCTTAAGCAAATCATAATCTAAATTATCAATCTTACAAGTGATTACGCAATGGGGCAGTTCTAAGACAAAGAGTGGGAAAAGCTATATATGCCATCTACTATGCTTCAAAAATTTTAAGTCCAACCCAATTGAATTATTTCACAATTAAAAAGGAGCTTTTTTATGTTGTATTTGCTTTGAAAATTTTTCAATCATATTATTAGGCATTAAAGTTATTGTTTACTCTGATTGTGCAGCTTTAAAGTACTTGCTTACTAAGAAAGAAACAACGGCAAGGCTAATCAGATGGATTCTCCTCCTTTAGGGGTTTTATTTGGAAATAAAATATAAGAAGGGGACAAAAACCGTGCTTATCAGAAAAGAAGATGATATTCCTTTAAGAGAAACATTTCCAAATGAATAGTTTTTTCTTACCAATTTGACACCTTCGTGGTATGTAGATATTGTGAATTTTTGAGTTACTAATAAATCATATATAGGTTTGTTAAAGGCTTAAAGGGATAAATTGAAGAGTGAAGCCTAGTACTGTGTGGGCCTAAGAGCGAAACGTCTTCTATCTTGACCTTCTATCATTCATATGCTTATGGAGGGCATTTTGGGGTAAAAAGGATTGCCTGTAAAATTTTGGAGAGTGATTTTTATTTCCTTTCATTATTTAATGATGCATATGTCTTTTGCAAGTCATATGACAGGTGCCAACAATCAGGTAGAAATCAAATGCCATAAACTCCCATACTTTTTTTTTAATTTTCTATGTTTGGGCAGTTGATTTTATAAGATCGTTTCCTTTATCTTTTGGCTTTCATTACGTCTTACTTGCAGTTGAATATGTCTCTAACTAGGTGGAAGCTAAAGCCACCAAAACTAATGACACTAAAGTTATTGAGTTTTTGTCAGGTCTAACATCCTTTGTAGGTTTGGGTAGCCATGAGTCATCATAAGTGACAGGGGAACACATTTTTGCAATAGGGTGATAGAAAAGTTGCTCAAGAAGTACCATATTATGCACAAAGTTTTCACCTCCTTCCATCCCAAACAAGTGGCCAAGATGACGTATCTAACAAATAAATCAAGTCGATCCTAGAGAAAATAGTTCAACCTAAGAGGAATGATTAGAGCTTGAGCCTATAAAAAAACCTATAAAATGCCAATTGATATGTCCCCATATAGATTAGTGTTTGGAAAGTCGTGTAACATTCCTACGGAGTTGAAACACATAGCATATTGGGATATCAAGTGTGGCAATATGAATTTTAATAATGCAAGAGTGCATAAAAAGCTGCAATTGCAAGAGCTGGAAGAGATGCGGTATAACCCTCATCAGAATGTAATAATATAAAAGGAAATACCAAAGCTTTCCACGACAAGATGATCTCAAGGAAAAGCTTTGTTATTAGTCAAAAAGTGCTTCTTTATCATTCTGTACTTAAATTATTCCCAAGTAAATTACGTTCTCATTAGGTCGGTCTTTTTATGGTTTCCAATGTTTTCCTATTTGTTGTAGTTGAGATACGAAGATTAAATGTCATCATTTGAAGTCGTTTTATGATGGATTCCAAACAGAGAATGTGGAAGCAGTGATACTTCAAGACCCATATGACATCACTTAAAGAGTAAAATATAGAGTCAAGCCAACGAAAATAAACAAAAGTGTTGCTTGGAAGGCAACCCAAGGGGAGTTTGCTCTTTTTCTTTTGCAATTTCACTTTTATTGTTGGTATTGAATGCTTCATTTCTTACATTAAATGTTACACTGGGGACAATGTAAGTCTTAAGTGTAGGGGTGAGGATTCTATTTATCATGAGTGTTTTAAAGTTTGTTTCTTATATGTTTTAAGTTAAAAATAAAAAATAAACAAACAAAAATCATTTTCTCTTTTTCTATTGCTTTTATGACTATATACTTATAATTAGATAGTAGAATTAATTAGAAAAGTTCATGGCAACTTGGGGATGTATTTTTATTTTTGTGATTGGTTAATGTAAATTTTCTTTAGAAGAGTGATGACTAATGGGTAGATATATGTCAATGAGACTTTGAGCCTTTTTAGACTGAAACATCTATATCAGTTTCATTGTCTCTTGTTCATGTGTGGCTCTCATAATATGCACTTTCTAACTTTGTCTTGATTTTCTATTCAAGACTACAATTTTATCGTACGAATTAACATGAAAATGATATAAGCATTATTTGTGTTTTGAGTTACAGTAGTCAAATAACCTACCTATAATTTTATACTCCTTTATTAATGAATTTATTTTTATCTTATTCATTTTATCAAAAATCTGTATCTTTTATATATTCATTTATTATCAAATCTCAATTTTTATAATTCAATTAAAATTTGTAGCTTCAATTAATTTAATTTCTCACTTTATATGTAATCTTTTTTTTATTTCCTATAATTTTATCATCTTTCATCATGTATGTTTTATTTATTCATTTATTATGAATTTTTAATTTTTCTTAATCAATTGAAATTTATAATTTCACTTAATTAAATTTCTCACTTTAATTTTTTTCATTTCCTATAATTCTATCATCGTTTATTTTATTAGTTTCATTTTATTTATTTTATCAATATATGTATATCTTATTTATTTATTTATTACAAAATGTTAATTTTTATTAATCAATTGAAATTTGTAACTTTAATTAATTGAATTTCTCATATTATATTTTTAATTAAATAAATTTATATTAAAACTTTCTAAAAATTAAAAAATTATAAAAAAAAAGTCTGCCAACTCCGAGGGCCGCGCCGTCACTCATTTGATAATCCATGAAAGTCACATCTCAACTTCCAGACAAATATATGGATCGTCATCAGAAATTTGTCCTGATTGTTTGGTTTAGTGTTGACTTTCACCTCCAACTCTCTCGACTGGGAATAATACTTCTTTTGTTCCAATACTCTGCCTCTCTCTTTATCTACCTGCCTCTAGGGAAAGGCACAAAACTGTTGTTATCATAGAAGAAGAAGAGGAAGAATGACGACTATCTTGGAGGAAGAATTCCCCTACAGAATTCTACGGGGGGATGTTGAACAACACCACTCATCTTTAACTTCGGACACGAATTGGAATTCATCGGACGCAGTCATCTTCTTTGGATTGAGTCTGGTGCTTGGAATCGCATGTAGACATGTGTTGCGTGGTACTAGAGTCCCTTATACTGTTGCTCTTCTTATTATCGGCATTTCTCTTGGCTCTGTGGGTACTACTACTCAATCCCTTTTCTGCTTTTCCTTTCCCGTTTTTCCTTTCTTTTTTATGATTTGATTCCGTTTCTTTGTATGCTCAAAAGATTTAATATCGCCTTATTTGTTGGTTGCTTTTTTGGGAATCTGGAGCTTGAATTTTCTTTTGCCCACTCTGTTGCAGAATATGGTACACATCATGGATTGGGGAAGATTGGAGATGGGATTCGGCTTTGTGAGTTTGTCTTTTGTTCATAGTCTTCGATGCTTTGAGCTTACTTATTAAGCTAAATAATTTTCTTAAGACATATTGATTATTGAGGTTTAATTAATGTTGTTTAGTACTGCAGGGTCACGGATTGATCCTGATCTCTTGTTGGCTGTTTTCCTTCCTGCCCTTCTTTTTGAGAGCTCCTTTTCAATGGAGGTCCACCAAATAAAGGTTTGTCTTCACTTGTTATTAAAGATCTTAGGAACTTGCTATGTTCGTTATCACGTGATGAGAAAAATGAAACATTAAGTTACCTTTAAGTGTGTTGTCAAAGGATTTTTTTTTTATCAATGTAAGTCAGTCTTTTTGATGAAATCTTGGTTGTTATTTAGTGCATGATTCGTGATGCTTATGCTCACAAACATTTCACAGTTTGAGAGGTGTGTTACTTTGTAAATTGTTTCTTTGATGATAAGCAATTTAATGGAATGCTTAGTTCTTGAATGTTAAATGCAAAGTCAAAGCCTAAATGTGGTTGTTAACAACTAAAGGTATTCATTCTGTCTTTTGTGGATTCCCTTTTGCATTGAAGGTATATATTGCTTTTGAGTTTGAAGAATGTCTTTTAACTTGGATTTTTTCCACCGATCCTAACTAGTTCAATCAATTTACTGAGTTTATAATTGCTTGGTTTGTTGATTTAAATGCTATGATTATAAACATGATAAAAAATAACCAAATACAAGAAAGGTGGAAAAGGTTGTGAGATGAGGTCCTTGAAAAAAGAATTCATATGTAACTGCACCAACTTTGTAGTTTTGACCATAAGTGTTGATAATTAAGACTTCATTGTTCATTTTTGGTGTAATCCTGGGCTTTTTTAACAATATAAAGTTAGAAAATGCTTTATTAACCCTGTTTTAGATTGTTGGTGATAAACTTTTCTTTTTGAAACGGAGGAACCAGCTGCTATCCTTTGGATGCGCACTGGGTAAACCTCCGGATTGAAGCAATAGCCTACAAATTATGCCAACTAGGTACTCCACATAAGCAAGCGATGTACGACAAGCTTGATCGAGAGAGCGTAAGTAGAGGGATTCGAACACAGGATCTTTTGGCCCCGTGTCCCCCACTCCACTAACTCGACCACCCCCTAGGGGGCTGTTGGTGATAACCTATTGAATACTTGTAGCAAATCAAGCCTTCATATTTAAAGGGTAACATATTACATGGCATAATTAATTCTGTTGTTCTATGGAAATCTTGGGAGGAGTCTAGCTGTATGTCATTGGAAGTTGCTCCTTAAGTTGTTTTTTGCTTGTAAGATCTTTTTAGTTGATATATCATAGATCACTTCTTTTTGGTTGTTTCTGCTATGTGTTGATTGTTTTCTTTTGTTATTTTATTTTAAGGTTGTTTCATGTGCTTTAATTTCTTAGTCCAAGGATATGCCAAAATTCAATTTTTGATAACTAGGGAAAAATGTTATCATGAAACTTTATGGAATTTTTAAAATTTTATTCTCCACTTCAAATGACTAGCTATTTATGTTGAAATTCACACAGAGATGTATGGCACAAATGCTTCTCCTTGCTGGTCCAGGGGTTTTGATCTCTACATTTTGTCTTGGTTCTGCTTTGAAGGTATATAGCTAGGTTAGAACTTGCGATAATATTTTATGGTACTCTTGCAATGAATGCAAATTTTATCTTGCAGCTCACTTTTCCATATGATTGGGGCTGGAAAACATCATTGTTGCTTGGGGGACTTCTGAGTGCTACTGATCCTGTGGCTGTTGTTGCTTTATTGAAAGAACTTGGTGCAAGTAAAAAATTGAGCACAATAATTGAAGGAGAATCTCTAATGAATGACGGGTATTTCATTTTTTTTTATCCACCTTTGTTTCCCAGTGTCACGTAGTGCATCATAATTGACAAATTTGAGTTGGTTAAATAAGCAATCTAAGAATATATCTTTTTTCTTCTTGATTATTTATGTTTTTTATGCATTTTAATTTCTAACTTTTTTTAATGTACTTAACGTTGATATCTAGCACGGCAATTGTGGTCTTTCAACTATTCTACCGCATGGTACTTGGGGAGAGCACTAGTGGGGTTGCCATTGTCAGATTTTTGATACAAGAATCCCTTGGAGCGTAGGTATCAATTCCTTAAGAGTTAGAAATTCTAGAAGGAATAATTTGATTATAAGTTTCTCTTATTATTTCAGTATAGGCATTGGTCTTGCGTTTGGAATTGCTTCTGTCTTATGGCTTGGGGTGATTTTCAATGATACTGTGATAGAAATTTCTCTCACACTTGCTACGAGCTATATAACGTACTTCACTGTAAGTTCCTTATTAGGTTCTTTAGAATTATTTGCATCATATGTCTTATTGATGAACTGAAGGCAATCATCTTCTAGCAAACCATCTTCATACTTTAAAAGTCAGTACAAATTTGGTGCAAGGGTAGTGCTTGTCTCAGGGTATTTTCTTCTGGAATTTATGTGATTGACGTGTTCTCTCATTTGTTTTGTTCCGTTGATGATCTTCCTCAAGGTATCTCTTTGATTTTAGGAGCTCTTTAACTATCAGGAAAAGAAGTCACTATCTAATTATTGTTGCCATTCGACTATCTAGAAATGATGATTTTGTTGGTTTTGTTTGTTTTCTTTTATCTTTTAACTTTTAAATATCTGTAAAAGTTATATGATTTGCAATTTGTTGTGGAAGAAGCTTTTAGGTTATTCCTTAATTAATACACATCTCCAATATGTTTTAGCAACTATCTTTATTCATGCTTTAAAAAAAATCAAAATTCATTCCACTTTACTAACATCTATTGTACTGCAACAACATAAAATTTTTTCTCAAGTTTAAATCCTTTCATAATACTCCTTTTATGTATGGAAACTAACTAGCAATACTTTTGTGATAGGCGCAAGAGGGAGCTGATGTTTCTGGAATTTTGGCAGTAATGACCGTAGGAATGTATGTGGATGTAGTTTAATGGTTTCTTGTATATCTAGATAAGTGCAACCCTAAGATTGCATTTTTACAGGTTTTATGCTACATTTGCTAGGACTGCTTTTAAGGGTGGTGGTCAACAAAGCTTGCATCATTTTTGGTATGTTGAACTCATTATCTTTTCAATCTAAGTATATATGCTCAGTGAAGCATATATAAAAGCTGTTAGGAAGTTTTTCATTAAATTGTTAAATGTGTTGGAAGAGAAATAACTAAAAAAAGTGAAGAGTAGAACGACAAATAACATGTAAAATAGCAATGTGTAAAGTAGTTTACTAGAGATTCGTGTGATGCTATCCTAAATCTTATCAAGTTGTTTTGTGTTTTGCGTAGAATGGTTTTGCAAATGGTCTTATGTTCTCTAGTCTTTATGCATCAGGAAGCCTTGAAATCTGTATTGTGAAATGAATTCCCCTAGTTGATTTTGGCATGCAAGTTTTTTTTTTCCCATACTAATCAAGGAGAAGTTCCATTTGCAAGTTCAAAGTTGATACACTCTAGCTATTTTGAGGTGGGCAAATGCACTTTCGAAAATCAAAGCTTTTATAAGTAGGAACCAAATTGAATGTCTTAATTGTAAAACGTTGTAAACTTCAGAGGTTTAATATATTCATTAATACTTAACTTTATGATCAAGCTTTTGGTCCAATAGCTTTTGACATGCTATTGGGAATTGTCTATTAATTTATAAGATTTTTAAGTGTAAATTAAATCAAGGAACCTTATTATGTGATTTTAAAAAAAAAGCTAGAATTGTTTCTAGATAATTGGCAGAGCAAAACTTTCCTTGAATGCATTGCTATTCTATTATATAGAGGCCATTAATTAGTCATTATGCATACTCTTTTTCTATTTTACATGGTATTAAAGTTAAAGAAACCATAGAGGAAAAAATTCACATAAGAGAGGGTTGTTATGATGTGGTAATGATCATACCATTGTTTATGGTTTGTAAATTGATACGACCTAAACTTTCACCTAGCAAGTGCAGTAGAATTATAGTATAGTAGCATAGATATCGCTCCCACGAGAATTGATCACTAATACTTAAAATCACACTTTTAACTACTATTCAAGTTGTCGATTATGCAATTATTGACTAAAAATTAATGCAATATTACTTAAAGAAACAATTAATTCACTAAAAGCGTACCAAAGTTTAGCTTTCCCCCACCCCCTCTACCATGAAAAGCTCTAAACATTCTCTGTTTACATGAATTTGTGTAGTTTCCTCTAGTGAAGTCAGCCATATTTCAAGTTCTAACTATCTAGACCAATTTTTGACATCAAACACCCAGTTTTTTAGGTCATGTAAGCTAAGACTAGCCAAGGAGTTCGAAATTAAGGACTTACGTCACTTAAGATATTTTCTTGAAATGGAAGTAGCAAGATCACAAAGGGGAATTGTGGTTTTATAATGGAATTATATTTTTAGATCTCTTAAAGGAGACTGACATGAGTGGATGCAAGCCTTCAAACACTCCAGTGGAGTCTAATGCAAACTTGGAGATGTTAAAGATGGAATCCCAATAGATACAGGAAGGCACCAGAGATTGGTAGGGCGACTGATCTACTTGTCTCAATATTTAAAGGGCACTCTTGAAAAGGGCCTTTTTTTAAAAAAGAAATGAAAGTAGAGGAGTGGAGGTCTATACTGATGCATACTGGCAGGATCAACTACTGACATAAGATCGAATTTTGTATATTGTACATTCCTTTGGGGCAACTTAGTCACATGGAGATGTAAGAAACAGAGTGTAATTGCTAGAAGCAAAATTTAGATCAACGACTCAAGGTGTATGTGAAGTTCTATGGCTACAAAGAGTGCTGGAAGATCTTCAAAGTCTATTAAGTTTTCCTATGAGATTGTATTGTGACAAAAAGGCAACTATAAGTATTGCCCATAACCCAGTACTTCTTGACAAGATAAAACATGTTGAGATTGATAAGCACTTCATTAAGGAAAAACTTTAAAGCAGGAATAATCTCTACTCCATTCATTCCAACCAAACAACAAGTTGCAGACATAAGACAACCATTCGAACTTCATGTTAGCAAGTTGGACATGATAGACAGTTTTGCACCAACTTTAGGGAGAGTGTTGCTAAATTAGGAAAACTGATATCTAGTAGATAATGATCTCAATAAAATAGGAAAAGCTTATCCTAGATTCAGAATAAGATATGTTGCAGATTAGTAGAAATAAGTAGTTAGAATATTGATTATATACTGTCTGTATTTTAGTTAGGATATTGATTATATATTGGCTATATTTTTCTTATTTCAGATGTATCAGTCAAAGAATAAAATCACTAACTTGAGTTCTGGTTTTCCTAGTTAGTTTGGTCAACATGAAATATAAATAATAGTGAGAGCCTAGACTCCGCACATTATATAAGTTATAATTCTACAATTTTTCTTCTTCATGGCTTTTAATCTAAAGTGCATGCTCGATAGGTTAATCTTGATTAATTATTCACTTTCATTTTTTTCTCTTCTCTATTTTGTAGGGAAATGGTCGCATATATAGCAAATACATTAATTTTCATATTGAGGTAAGAGATGCTTATATTAAATATATTGTGATTAGTGGATTATCAATAATCATGTTATCGCAAAAACGGAGCAATTAAAATATTTATAAATATGTTACGGTAAAAGGTTCCTACTTTTCACTCTTTATTGAATCTTTCTGGGGCTTATGTTGAAACTCAAAGTCTGTTTTCATTTTGCTTACTCATTGATAATGGTATGCTTATCCAAAGATTAGTTTGATTTGAACAAATTGCCAAAATGACATAATACTTTCTTGAAAAAACTAATTGATTATTTGACATTGATATAGTTTTGTGGAGTCTTTTTAGGCTCCATCATCTTCAATTCCTATTTTTATATAACATATTGAAATCCATTCTCTCTAGAATTCAAACCATTTGGAAGTTAAAAATATGTTCAAAGATGGTAGGATTTGGTAGGGATTTAATTGATTGAGTTCCTTTTGTGAAACTTTATGTAGTGGACCTCCTTCTTCCCATAATTCTAATACTATGTGAAAGATGGTTTGCTAGATGGATTATATTTCCTTGAACTTCATTACCTTACAAAGTAGGATAGTTCCTTTTTTTGTTATATGCTAGCGGTCAGTATGACCAGAGAAACAAATCAGGGTTTTTTAGGAAAGAGCCAACAGCTCTAATACCATGTAGATTAATAGCAGAGAAGAATACTTTCATTCTCATTCATCAGTAGGTTACAGCCATAGTATATATATACAATTATCTATACTAAATATGCAGCAGATTCCCTAAGATACATGAAAATCTGTATCTTATTATAATCCCTAAAAATTAGGGATTTATATGAATCCTATACAATCTTCTAGATATTGCTACATAATCCGACATGTACTATTGCACCCGATTGAGATGTTTGTCTCTTATGATGCTCTATCTTCGCAATGTAAAGCGTTTATTGCTAATCTGGACAGAATTGACATTCCCAATAATATCCAAGAAGCTCTTAAAGTTCCAGAATGGAGAGAAGCTTTTTTTTTGAAGAAATAATAGCACTTGAAAAAAATGAAACGTGGGAAGAAGTTGATTTTCCAAAGGGGAAGAAACCCGTGGGGTGTAGGTGAATATTCACAGTCAAATATAGGGCTGATCGCTCCCTTGAGAGGTATAAAGCGAGATTGGTAGCAAAGGGCTATATTCAAACCTATGGGATGGACTACATTATCAGACTACTGCTATCTGTTACTGCTAACTTCAATTGGCCCCTTCAACAACTTGACATTAAAAATGCCTTCTTGAATGGCAAATTGAGGGAAGAAATATATATGAAACTTCCTCCAGGGTTTGATAATGGAGGAGGAGGAAGTAGAGTATGCAGACTAAGAAAATCCATGTATGGGCTACAACAATCACCACAAGCTTGGTTTGAAAGATTTGCCAAAGTCCTAAAAACAGAAAGATACACACAAACTCAGTCTGATCATACAATGTTCTTCAGAATTAGAGAAGGTAAGAAGACGACTTTGATTGTGTATGTAGATGATATTGTTGTAACTGGTGATGCTGTAGAGGAAATTACAAGACTCAAGTCAGCCTTGAGGAAAGAGTTTAAAGTTAAAGACTTAGGAGAAATGAAGTATTTCCTAGGCATGGAAGTAGCTAGATCAAAGAAAGGGATTTACATCTCACAAAAGAAGTACACTCTTGATCTCTTGAGGGAAACATGAATGTTAGGATGTAAACCCAACACCACTCCTATTGAAAGTACAAAATTTGAAGACGAAGAAGATAAACTGGTTAACCGTGAAGAATACCAGAAACTAGTGGGAAGGTTAATTTATTTGTCTATTGCTTTCGTCGTGAGTGTTGTAATTTTTGAGGCAGTCTATAAGATCTTACAGTATCTAAAGGGTACTCCTGGGAAAGGTTTATCATTCAAAAAGGGAGATTAAAGAACAATTGAAATATATATTGATTTAGATTGGGCAAGTTCAGAAGAGGATAGACGATCAACCACTGAATATTGCACTTTCATGTGGGGAAATCTAGTCACGTGGCAAAGTAAGAAGCAAAAGGTGGTAGCCAAGAGTAGTGCAGAAGTTGAACTTAGAGCAGTTGCAAAAGGAATTTGTGAAAGTCTTTGGTTGAAAAGAGTGCTAACATAATTGGAAATCATTTTTGAGTCACCTATAAAGCATTATTGTGATAACAAGGCAACCCTAAGCATGGCACACACTCCAGTCCACCATGAGAGAACAAAACATGTTAAAGTTGATCGACATCTCATCAAGGAAAAGATAGAAGATGGAACAATATGCCTAACTTATGTACCAACGAAGAAGTAGAAAGCAAATGTATTTACCAAAGGATTTCAAAGACAAGTATTTGAAGAATGTATTAGCAAGTTAGACATGATTGATATCTATGATCCAACTTGAGGGGAAGTGTGGTCAAGATACGGTATTATCACATAATATTGTGATAATATGATTGTAATCAAATTATATTGATTAGATAACATTATCTTAGGGATAAGATTTATCTTAGGATTATTTCCTTTATTTGTATAGATTCTCTATCCTATTCGGTATCCCCTATTCATGTATATATGTACTGCGTTCTCTAAGAAATACGATATAGAGCAAAACAGCTCTTATTCACACCTATTCTTCACATATCAGCAAAAGATCATCCACAAATCAAAGTTAAGAGATCTTTAACTTCCCACATCAGTGATGGTACTTGAAGTTAGGATTTGTTGCTGTATTCAAAGAGATAATCCTGTTCAACTCTTCTATTATGATTTCAAAAAGGTAAGGAGACAAGTGATTACCTTATCTCAAACCTTGAGCTCCTTTAAAAAGGTCTAAAGGGTCCCCATTGATTATAAGAAAATAGGATACTGAGGAATAAAGGAGAAGCTGTGAGTGCACTTGCAAATATGATGGTAAGTTTGACTATAAGAAGTAGGAATATGTATGTTCTTGATGCCTATGTTGTGGATAGGCCATGTGCTTTAGTTATGAAAGCATTTGCAAATATATTGGTCAAGACTTATCATGCTGTCCATATTGCTAAAATTTGCTTCAGAGAGGTTGTACATCTCCATGATTACCTTTAACCATTGTCTCTAATCGTGATGTAAAGTTTATGAGTTTTTTTTTTTGACTACTCAATGGAAAACATTAAACACTAAGCTTCAATTTTCAAGTTCATTCCATTCCCAAATTGATGGACAAATAGAGGTGGTTAATAGAAGCTTGGAGGACTTGTTAATATATTTGGTTGGAGACAATGTGAAAAATTGGGACCTAATTCTTTCTATGGTAGAATTTGCATACAACAGATCTATAAATAGGCCTACTAGTAAGAGCCCTTTTGAGATAGTTTTAGGAGTTTAACCAAGTAAGCTTATTGATTTGGTTCCTTTACCACAAACAATAGGAGTTAGTATTGAAGCTGAAGGTTTTACACAACACATGAGGGACATTTTTTATGAGATACAATGACCAATAATAACTGGCAATTTGTCTTACAAAGAACATGCTAATCAACATCGTCGATTGATGGAATTTCAGTGAAGGGGATATGGTGATGGTTATGATTCGTCCGAAGTGTTTTAAAAAAGGGAAATATAAGAAACTTCATTCGCGGAATGTTGGACCTTATAAGATCACCAAGAAGATAACTGGTAATGCCTATGTTTTGGAATTATCAAGTGACATGGAACTAAGTCCTATCTTTAATGTTGTGGACTTAACTGTTTATCATGGACAAGATGAGCAATCCCCTATTGTAGCTGTAAGACTTTCAACCACTTCTTATCTTAAAGAGGAAATAGAGGATGTTCTTGATGAACAAATTGTAGCCACAAAACATGGAGGATATCGACAGTTTCTTGTCAAGTGGAAAGGAAGACCAACATTATAGTTTCTATTAATCGACTATATTATATTTTTGCAACTATCGGTTATTTATTCTAACATTTGTTTCAAGTGGTAAATAGGTCAACTAAGTAGTCGTTGATAAATAAGTTCAATATGTGTCCTCATTTATACTTAGATTCAAATGTTCCTCTTTAATAAATAGCTTTTAGTATGTGTCCCTTCTTATAGTTTTTCATTTATATTTGAACTAATTAATTAATCTTCTTGTTTAATTTGTAAAACTTACCAATTAGATGACTTACTAGAATGGTTAAAATCCCTTGCTATTTCCATTAATAAAAAGTTCACTAGATTGTGAAAGGTTGAAAGCAATTGTTATGTTACAGTCGAATGAAACCTTTATTTGAAGCTGTATATTTCAACAAGCCACTATCATCTATTTTCTTGGCTTTTAAATCTTTTAACATTTAAGATCTTGTTTTTGAACGTGACATTTGACCATAGTTTCCAAAGTATGCTCTTACCCTATACCTGCCTTTCTATTCATTTGAAAATGAGCTGCATTTGTACGTTTGCATCGGACTAGGTTATTCATTTAAGCGCTCAAGTGAATAAAGTTGGGAGAATAGTGTTGAATAATTTGAAGCATTATATTTGGCTGGTCCTATTTTCTTACATTTCAATTAGGACAAATATTGTTTATCTTTGAGCGTAATGCCGACATTTCTTATTGTTATATTTCCTTTGCAGCGGTGTTGTCATAGCCGAAAGTGTTTTAAGCAGCAATAATATTTTTCGTAATAAAGGTACTAGTTGTTTTCGGGTTTCTTATTGTTTTAATGTGTAGATGCATGGATCAAGATTATTATACATATTGACTTTTGTATGTACTGCTTGTTTTATGGACTTACTAATTGAAATAAAGTTCTTGAAATGAAAGTTTAGAGGAAAGGTATTGTCGTCTTCATATATTTTGTAAGTTCTTATCATAAAAGGATTTATTGTATGTATTGCTTATTTCATGGACTAACAACAGAGATATCTGATGCATTTACATGTTAAGATAGCACTGATTGAAATAAATTTCTTGAACTGAAAGTTTAGAGGAATGGTAATGCTGTCTTCATATCTTTTACAAGTTCTTATCATAAAAGGATTTAGGTAAGTTTTTTTTTTTTTGTTTTAACATGCTGCTAATGAGAGAAGTTTAATTTGTTGTTTATATTTTACATAAGATATTCTTTGATAAGATTCTTT
>JAOSBK010000001.1:23683672-23694707 GCA_027568895.1 Erythroxylum shatona | reverse complement strand
AATAATAATAATAATAATAATAATAATAATAATAATAATAATAATAATAATAATAATAATAATAATAATAATAGGAATAATAATAAGAATAAGTGGTTCGAAATTTCGTATAATAAAATTAACAATAATAATAATAATAATAAGATAATAATTTCATATAATAAAATTAAATAATAATAATTATTATTATTATAATAAGTAGTTCGAAATTTCGTATAATAAAATTAACAATAATAATAATAACAATAAATAATAATAATAATAATAAAATAATTTCATATAATAATAATAATAAGTTCAAAATTTATAATAATAAATAATAATAATAATAACAATAATTAATAATAATAATAATAATGATGATGATGATGATGATGATGATGAATTTAATAATATAATAAGGAATAAAAAATTGCTTATGTGGGGGGAGGGGTATTCCTAGAAATTGCTTGTGTTTTGTTTTAGAGACGGAGACGAGAAATCTTGTACCACAGTCATGGAAGGTACAAAAAATTTCTGTTTCTGTTCTCCGAAGACGGAACAAAAATAGGTGGAGATAGCAAGCAAACACAACGGAGTACGGAACTTTTGTGTCCCTGTCATCTGTCCCCACCCATGGGGACAGCAACCAAACATAGTGTATATTCCTTGTACTATTTACAGAAAAATCAAGGAATAATTACTTTGTCCTCTTTCTTCATGGTATCAGAGCCACGAGTCCTTTGCAATATTTTATTTTCTTTCTCATTCAAATCAATCCTAAATGGACTATCGCTTAGCCATGATTGGCCAGCAAAGAAACTCCTCATCATCCAATGATGATTTTAGCAGTTCAAGTGTGACTAACATAATTGTGATCTTCTTGACTCAAACTTGCCTTTTCAATTGACGAATCACAAGTTGAATGGCTAGAATTACCTAGAATGGTCGCAAACAATAAAGTTGGCCATCGACAGTAGAGGAAAACTTGGGTATTTGACTGGTGAGACAATAAGGCCGGCATTAGATGATCCAAATATGACAATATTGAGCTCCAAGAATTCTTTGATCATAGCTTGGTTGATTAATTCCATGGAAATTGCAATCGAAAAACGTCATATTCTTCAAAAAAATTGATCGAAGGAGAGTTGAAGTCTACACTGATGCAAATTGAGCAAGGTTTCTTGTCGTGAAAAGATCAACTTCTAGGTACTACACATTTTTATAGGGAAATCTAGTAAATTGGAAGAGGAAAAAACACGAAGGGTGATAGCCAAAAGTAGTGTATAGGTAGAACATAGAGTAATGGCTCAAGGAATTTATGAAATAATTTGGTTTAAAAGAGTAATGGAAGAATCTAAGAAACCAGTGGAGCTCCTAATGCAGTTGTTTTGTGAAAACAAAGCAACTATTAACATTGCCAACAATCCAATTCAGCATGATCGAACGAAACATATGGAGATTGATAGACATTTTATGAAAGAAAAACTTGAAAGCGAACTCATTTGCATACCATTTGTACCTTCAATACAAGAAGTTGTTGATGTTTTCACAAAAAGGCTACTACGGTAAAATTTTGAGTTCTTTGTAAGCAAGTTAGACATGATTAATATCTATGCACTGATTTGAGGGGGACTATGGATATTATAGAAATAATTAGCTGATTGTATAGCTATAATTAGTTGATTCTCTAAAGATGATTCGTTGATATTCTATAAAATAGTGGCTGAATTGATAGAATTTTATTTCTTAGAGAATAAATATATTCTTCTTAATTTAAGAAGGTTAGGAGGAGAGTTTTGATCTCATCATTTAATTGTTAAAACAAACTATAATATTATAGAGTTAGTGTCACTTGCAAATAAATAGTGTTTTGAGAGTTGGTATTGCTGTGCTATGTAATCTTATATGGAAGCATTACCAATGTCTCCAATTTTGGAATATTACTTATACCTTGTATTATTCTACCATTAAAATAAATGAGGTTAAATTTATTGACGTGCCCTAAATATTATAAAATATCTGGATAATTATTGTATCTTATGAATATAATATATACAAGATTCATCATCTTACTGCATCTGCAAATCCAATAATGCATTTATTGGATAGTTGTTTTGTCTCATTCAGTGTTATATAAAATGAAGACTAGGGGATCAAAACAGAAATCCTTCACTTTTGTGCTCGTGGTGCAACATAAGTGGTCTCTTTTACTTTACAATTTCTATTTCCTTTACCAGGTGTCCAAGCTGCTTATTGGGGGATGATCGATGAGGGAAGGATAATGCAAAGGACTGCAAATATTTTGATGCAGTCGGTTGATGAAGCAATTGATTTGGCCTCATATGAACCTTTACGTGATTGGAAGGGTTTAAAACATCATGTCAATTTTCCAAGTTTCTATAGGTTCCTCCAATCAAGCATCTGCCCTCAAAAACTAGTCACTTATTTCATTGTACAGAGGTTGGAATCTGCGTGCTATATTTGTGCAGCATTTCTACGTGCCCATGGAATTGCAAGAAGGCAACTACATGACTTTATAGGTAAGCTAATCTTTGCTCTCAATTTATAGCCTCGTCAACACAATGGAAAGCAACTACTTTGTTTAGTTTTGCTCACATTTTTAAATGTTCTCATATTTCTTTTATTTCTTTCATTTTTGTTGTTATCATATTTTCCTTGCTAAATATATTTTTGGTCTCTTTTCCATCCTCTGATGTTAGTTGAACACCTTGGTTTTAGTTTTCCATGCTGCTTATATTATAAATATGATTTCTATTAGATATGACTTCTATTGTTCTGAATTTCTCTACATTCCCTGATTTTTTCCTCTTGTTCCAACTACTTTCAGCTTATTCTAGCCTTAGTTTGTTGAAGCCTATATTGCCTGAATATTCCTCTTTTCCTTTACATTAGGTCCAGAATTATTTCCTTTCTATGGGGTAAATTACGTTTCTAATCTTCTACCTGGATGCAATAACTATTCAAAAAATTTGGTTTGCTAGAAGAATTGGTTCGTGTTGTCATACACAATATAAACTCATATATGATCAATTCATACTATAAGTTGAAATGTAATGCAATTTATGTTTTTTTCCATCAACGAGATTAGCTGCATTATTTCAAAAGAATTAACTGTAATATTGTTCTACATTTGTACACCTCTGTCAAAGGCAGATTTTATTCAGGCATGTCAAAGGCAGACCTTATCAGAGATAGATTGTTTGCTTTTAGTAAATAAATATTTCCTTAAGTAGGATCGATTAGCTGTAGATAGACAAATATATGGTAGTTTGACTATTTTTTAAGGACTGAAATTCAGCTTGTATTTGTATAGTAATGAGAATTCTCCGATTGTGAGAAGACAGATTTTCTGGGCCAAAGTTCCTTAGGTTTGTAATGGTATCAGTGCTTTTTGTCCTAGTCCCTCCTTTTTTCTATTTTCGTCCTAGTCTGGTTTGTTTCCGTCTCAACTTTAGTTCCACTTGTTATCTCAACACATTCAGCTCCTTGTCCTTGATTATTCCCTTTTTTATCTCAACTGTAGTCTCTTGACATCATGTCTTCAGATAAATAGGAAAGTTCCTTAGTTCTTGTTAATACAAAAATAACTCATATTGGACATTCCATTTCAAGATATTTGTTAGACCTAAGGAATTATAGGGCCATGTTAATGGCGGTAATCTTGCTTCTTACAAAAACAAAAATAAAGATGAACACAAAAACTGGGAGATCAAGGATGCTCAATTTATGGTGTTGATTTTGGGATCTGTCTAGCCCAACATCATCTTGAATCTTTGACCCTTCAAGATGGTAACCAACACAAGGTCTTATCTACATAACATTATATATCATTTCAGTTTAAACATGGAAGTCCCTCAGTTTCTAAATTCTGCTCTAGCTTCTTAAGTCTTTGGGCTGAATATATAGATATTATTTATGCTACGTTGTCTCCTAAAGGACTTAGCTTTTTTTCAATCTGTCCATGAAGCTATTAAAAGAGATCAATTTCTTATGAAATTAAAGTTTAAATTTGAAGGCAACAAGTCCAGTCTCATTAATTGAGGTATGTTTCCCTCTTTAGATACATATCTCGATGATTTGTTTTGTCTTGCACTCAAACAACAATGAAGCAAGAAAGATCCACCTAAATTCATATGCTTTAAGTAGCACAAGGTAAGCCAAGAGCAAGGGGCACAAGCATTATTCAGTGTTTTTATTACAAATGATTTAGTCATGATGCTTTGGACCATCCTAGAGAATTATTCAATTACAGCAAAAAGGATGTTCATGTTACTAAGGAATATTCTACTAATTCTCCTAAGAAAGTTGAAACAACATATATTTCCTTGGTTGGTTCTTCTAGTGTTAATGGTTTTGTAGATGTATCACAATCTTCTAGTGTTAATGGTTTTGTAGATGTATCATAATCAACACAGATTGAATCTTGAAATGATTACGCAAATTGTTACTTCTGTACTTTCTGCATTAGGGCTCTTAGGTAAAACTTTTCTACACTTTCCACTTGGTATTTTGACTGGGGGGATTTTAATTACATGATAAACAATGCTCATTTTCTTACCAATATCAATGCTGATAGAAATCATATGCCCATTAGAGTTACTAGAGATATTTCTTCCTCTCTAATTGATGTCTTAGTTTCTCCTCTAGTCTTACCACTACTTTTTTTTTTTGTCAATCAGTTGGTTGACAATAATTGTAAAGTAGAAGTTTTAAAATCTCGTCATTTTATACAAGATCAATAGTCAAGGAAAGATCTTAAGAGGACAATAAGTTTTTATTTTCTTATTAGTGTAAACAAATATATTAGAATTCTAAAGATTCACACTGTTGATGAAAATCATTTACCCACCCTAGCTATTGGAGATATTTCTTCTTTATTTGATATGTATACCATCAATTTTTAGTTGCTTTGTGAAATAGGGATAAGTTGATATTTGCTAGAGTTGGTGAATGGATGTCCAAGCCTAAAGCACACAATGAGTGTTAAAGAAAATTATCACACAAATAAGTTCTTCGTTAAGTTTAGAAAGAGATATCAAATTTGTTGTTAAGGTAGGGAGATGTAAGACATTAGTTAATTAAAGAGGAGGAAATGTATGCACTTTCTTTGCCAACAGATCTGATGGTAGAACCATCTTATCATAGATGTGACTTGGTTTATGAGAAACAAATGCGTGATTATATGTTTCATGTGTTCTATTGTACCATAGTCAATGACCAAAAAAAAAAAAGGGTGCACTCTATCTAAGGCAATAGACAATAGGGTTGCGCTAGTGAGCAAGATGTAGAGGATTCTAAGAGAGTTCTGAGTAAACCTCTTAGTTGTTCTATCTCTTTTGCATTGAATTTGACATGATGGTTCTTGTGACTAGCAAGGTTCATCTTTGATTTCCTTTAAAACCTCGTATTCATTTTGAGTGTTTATTCCTTCCCATGAAAGCAGTTTCCACCAAAATATAAGTTGGACTATAATGTTTGATTTAAAAAGAATCCTAATATTTTCAAAACATTTCAGACCCAACTCCTAATGGATGAAATCCTTAACCTTGTCAAGATTCTATCATTTATATGATTACATGTTTTTTGAATTTAAAATTTTACCTTTAACAGGAGCCACCATTTTCATAATGGCGCTCAGTTGACAATGGTAGACCCCACTATCAAAAAATTGAAAAATAAATGATCTTGTAAGTTCCACTCTAAAACGACGTTACAAAAGAAATACACTAGGCATGTATGTCAGTTCATATACGATTCAATAAGCCAGTGTAGCTTGTTAAGAGATACAACTTTGGACGGTTAATGCTAAAAATTCAATAACCAAGGGAAGAGACCCTGTATCACAGCTCTTGGTCAGTGTCTATTGACGACCTTAACAAGATATTGGAGAACATACTCAAGGGTGTCACTGCTTTTAAGAAAAGTGAGAAGAATTTTCACAAGGTCATCATATAAGTTATTCATAAGATTTTTGATCATTAACGAAGATGATGATAAAACAGCTGGCCTCCAAGTTGATGTATTAAAAAAACACTCTAGCTTGGAGACAAAAGTTCACTTAGGCATTGGTATCATCCCAGCCATTACACTTGAGATACAAATAAAACCATGAACACAATCACAACTACAAGAAAAAATTCAAAAGATTCAATTCTACCCACCCAACATCAGGCTGGCTTCTGAAAATGGTATGATCAGCCAATGCACCAACATGAAGAAAAGGTCCCAAAATGTTGGTCATCTCAATAACTCTTCCATTCAAGTAAGCTCCTTTAGGAATCCACCAAGGATGTTTCACAAGAGACTTGGCTCCCTTTTCTTGATCCTATGATTTCTTTCTTTTATGCATGTACTTTAATTCTTTTCCATAAATATTTTTTAACCTTTTCCTTGTGCCTTATGCTTGCAGGTGATAGTTTTATTGCGTCTATGGTCATTAATGAAAGTGAAGTAGAAGGAGAGGAAGCTAGAAGGTTCTTGGAAGATGTTCGCGAAACTTTTCCTCAGGTAAATGGTCATCACATAGTTCTCTTGTGTTTAATAAAGCAATTTTGTTTGGGGTTAATAGCTTGAGGTCTATATACCATAGCAAGGAAATATGGTAGTTCTATTCCATATCGAGCTGTTTGGGAGCATTTAACAAGTTGGACTTATGATTCAAGGTAAATTTTCGAGATATAGGTAGAAATTTTGGGAGAATTTTCTCACTATTTTGTCAGTTAATTCATGTCAACTCTTTTTTTTGGTCCGTGTTTTGACCTAAAGACTCGAAGATAGATTCTTACATGTTACTCACATGGCATGTGGTATCCCTAATTTACAAGTATTCTCTTATCATATTTCACCGCAGATATGTTGGTTAATAAGAACATGTTAATCCTTTGCTTCATCCTCGATTTGCTTGAGACATTGCCTTTATTATTGGATATGGGTGGTACCCCCTCATAAGCATTTTCTTGCATGCTAGGAAGTAAAGTTGAGGTCTCCAGGAAGATTTAATTGTGCTTTAAATTCAAATGCACATAGTTGGGCATTAATTGCAAGCTACACAATCCGATACCTGTTTGTCATTGAAAATGCTGGTCTATAATTTCTAAACAACAAATGATTACAACTGTTTAGGTTTTGCGTGTGGTGAAAACAAGACAAGTAACGTATTCAGTGTTGAACCATTTAATTGACTATGTGGAAAACCTTGAGAAGATTGGGTTATTGGAAGAAAAGGAAATGCTTCATCTTCACGATGCTGTGCAGGTAATTTTTGCTTTATTTTCTACTTTACATTTACTGCTTTGCTCGAACTTCACAATGTTCCTACCTTTCAACTGCAGACTGATTTAAAAAGACTTCTAAGGAATCCTCCGTTGGTAAAGATTCCGAGAATAACTAACCTGATCAGTGCTCATCCATTTTTGGGAGCTCTTCCTTCCACAGTACGTGAACCACTGGAAGGTTCTGTCAAAGAAAATATGAAGCCTCTTGGTTTGCCACTTTACAAAGAGGGTTCTAAGCCCAGTGGTGTGTGGCTTATTTCAAATGGAATTGTCAAGGTAAACAAAATTCTAGAATGAGTTAGTATTTAGCAGGCAGTTATTTAGGAATACCACTTCTATTTTCCTTGCAAACAAATTCATGAGTGAAAGTCCTTGTTTGGCAGTGGAGGAGTAAAAGCATAAAGAATAAACACTCTGTTCATCCAACCTTTCCCCATGGGAGCACACTGGGTTTATATGAAGTGCTAGCTGGAAAGCCGTATATGTGTGATATGATAACAGAAACAGTAGTACTCGGCTTTTTCTTGGAAAGTGAGAAAATACTTTCAATGGTTAGGTCTGACCCTGCAGTAGAAGACTTTCTCTGGCAGGTAAGAGGATGGTGATTCTCCTATATATTAATATTCAATTCATCAAGGTTTTTGTGTCACCAAGATGCTAATTTTATCAAACATTTGATGTTTCAGCGATTTATTAGTTAGTTTAGGGCCTTGTTTCCTGTAGGGAAAAACAGCTTTTTGATCTGTACACCTCGCCAATATGCCTCCTCCATATTCCTTGATTTTTATTTTTTTTTTGAGATTTCAGGAAAGTGCAATTGTTCTTACAAAACTCTTGCTTCCTCAAGTATTTGAAAAGATGTCGATGCAAGAACTTAGGGCCCTTGTTGTAGAGCGATCAATGATGAACACATATATAATGGGAGAAGTGATAGAAGTATCTCACCTTTCCATTGGTTTTCTTTTAGAAGGATTCATAAAAGCCTATGGTTCTGAAGAAAAATTGATAACGCCTCCCGCAGCATTGTTGCCTACTCATGAAAGCCAAAGGTCCCTCTATCCACATGGAAACGAAATCTCCTCAAATGTAGAAATTTCAGGTAATATATATTATCTTGAAAGGCAGAAAAGAGGCGAGGTTGGTGGTGGAAAGAAAACTGAAAACAATGACTGAATCTTTTATTTTCTGGTTAACATAAAATGTGTGATCAACATTCGTATCCCCATGATTTGTTAGCTTTACCCTATTCTATTATCGTTGTTTATTTACTGTCATTCATGGTAATATTTGTTTGCCAAATGTTTCAATGTGATGAAGGTTTTATGATAGGTTGATGAATTTTCTGAATTGTATTATATTAATGGAGAATGGAAGAATAACAGAAGAAAACATATTCACAAATTAGGTTTAATTCTTCCAAAATATTTTAATGTTTTTCATGTTTTGATTAGTTAAATGTAAACAAGACGTCTGTGTTATCTATTCTGAAAAATTGGAGGTGGGAGTTTCAATGGTCCAAATTGTGTTGCTGTCAAGTTAGTGGGGATGTAAGCTACTACTTTTGTACTGAAATGTTAGTCTTTCCTAGGAGTTTTGGTTACTATCCTTTTGAGAATCTGGCTTTCATTTTTGTTGGCATAAGTCTTAACTTAATCTTAGATATAACAAAAAAAATGTCCTTTAATTAAGACATTATAAACTTAGTTGTTATGATCATGAAGTATAATTTTCGGCCTTTTTCCTTGGGAGCACGGTGACTGAATTCATAGGAGTGATCCTTAGACCTTGATGTGTGATGTCAGTAGTTTATTCGGCTTCTATTTGTATGTTTAAAGTATATCGACAAAGAAACCCTTCATAGCCGGTTCTAATCCTTATTTAGTTCACATTAACACATTCCACTAATGTCCTATGTAAAAGGTAATGTGATGATGTTTGGGAAACAAATTGGTCAGTATTAATCCACTCTGCTTATTCAACCACAAAATATGGAAAACAGAGGAAGAAGGTGGTGAAGGCCTGGGGAGAGGGTAAGGGAGGGAAGGCATGTGCGGGGTTAGAAAAAGAAGCATGGGAACATATATTTTCAGCTACTTATTTATATTCTGCCTAGTATTTGGTGATGCCTGACAAAGAAATGAGTCCTTTTTGGTTAAGAAATTGATGTTGATCATAACAGGTGCAAATGCAGCCAGTTACTATCACCAAGAATCACGGTATCAGGTTGAGACGAGTGCAAGAGTAATAGTTTTTGACATGACAGCATTTGAGACTCACAATTCTCTACAGAGAAGGCCATCATCGTTGCTATCACATTCAGTCGAGTATAACCATAGAACTCCGAGTAGAGAGCATGGTCGTCTTATGAGTTGGCCCGAGCATTTCTACAAGCCAAGGCAACATAAACAGAAACCTAGGGGCGCTGATCAACCATCATATAGCTTGTCAGCAAGAGCAATGCAACTGAGCATCTTTGGAAGCATGGTAAATTTCAATATTATTTGATTCTCTCTATCTGAATGGACCTTGATGAACCTACTTTTTTTCTGAGGATGGCCACATAATAAATAATTTCTACGGACTTAACTTGGTCGGCTTAAGGAAAGATGCATGGCATTAAAGTAGTAAATATTGGGCCTTATTCAATATATTATTGCTCGAGATAAACCTCTTCATTTATATTGAAGGGAAGCTCACAATGCCAAAAATTTTATAAGTACACTTTTTCAATATTTTTCTGCAAACTTTTCTTCCCGTGTCTTTTTCTGTCTGTGAACGCCATGGTTGCTTGTTTCACCTGAACTCTAATCCTTTTATTTGGTAAGGTTGACATGGGATATCGCACCCACAGCTTTCCAAACAACCAATTGAAGCGATCTCAGAGTCAATTGCTTTTGGGAGCTGGGTCTCATGGGCGTCCACTAGCTTCTGTAAGATCTGAAGGCCCTACTACTATATCGAAAAATCATGAATTTAGAAAGTTAACTGCAAAGGCCCCTGGCCCTTCAGATAAGGGTAGAAAGGCAAGTGAGAACGAAGCACTGGATAAATCCAGTGATGAGTCTGATGCAGAAGACGGATTTGTAGTGAGAATTGACTCACCGAGTAGTCTTTCTTTCCGCCCTTCTTCTTAGGTAACTATGTTTACTCCCAATATCATTTCTTATTTTGGGGTTATCCGAGATGTTAAAAAAAAGGTCGTTTGTAGTGACTTGTGGTTCTTTAGATTGTATTTTATAAAATATGTACGATGTAAGGTTGTAACATGGTGGATAAGCCAACAAGACATATCACTTTCTATGCAGTACTAGTGTTTGGAAACTTCTGTGTCCACGATGAAGAATGCGTTATATTTCCGGAGTATTTTCTTATACCTCCGCTGTTAACTGTCTACTAACATTCTAGTGTATTTATTGAAAATTTGGGGTATGTGCGTGGCGAAATAATAACAAAGTTTTTAATAATTTTTAATTAAATTAATTTTTATGAAAATAAAAATAATCAGAAAATTAAGGGGTTGTTTGTTTCTTTTTTTTTCGTTTTTTGTTGTCATTTTTGTAAAAAGAAAAACAAGTAAGTAAAACGTGTTTGGTTTACTTTGTTGCGATTTTTTGTTTCTGAAAATAAAAAAATCACAACAGTTTTATAGAAACCAAAAATCATTGTTTCTCTAAATTTTGACAAGTTTTATTCAACAGAAAACCACCATCCATGCTTTCTATCTCGATAATAATAATAATAATAATAATAGTACAAAT
>JAOSBK010000001.1:23660960-23671750 GCA_027568895.1 Erythroxylum shatona | reverse complement strand
CAAATTTATCACTGACATCCCTGAACATGTTCTCAATCCTTTGGAATTGATGTTGCATAGCCTCCAAAGTAAAGAATATGTGTTGATCAGTCTCACTATTATTTTCATCCTTGTCACTACCTTTACTATCCTTTGAATTAGTCATGATGTAAAACCTGAAAAACACGTTAGAACAGTTCCTTACACACTCCCTCATGTGTTTCTCTCTAAATTAGATTGGTTACCCTCGTGTTTCACTCAAGAAGATGGATTTTATCCTCAAATGAGCTTACATACTCTTGCCTTTTACCACTCTAGATTCTAACATAGTTTTACTTGTCCAGATCAATCACTACCAACCAAATAAGCACAACAACAACTTAATTCAACATAAAAAAACGAATACCTAAAGAAAGGAAGAAAATACAAAACTAGATGCAATTTAATGTAAAGAAAGAAAGGAAGACAAAAATAAACACATACTAGATGGAAAAAAGCGCATGTGAATGATTTTTGGTGCCAATTGAGCAATATGAAACAAGATTACTCAATTCAAGTATAATGGAAACAAAAGGACAACAAATAATAAAAAGCAACCAAAGAGTCCAAGAAAAGATGAAACTAGGAATTATACTCAACCCTAAACCCGAATTAACAAGAATATTCAAATCTACCCCAATAACTCAAGAGTTGAAAGATAAGCAATTATATCAAAGACATACGTTTTGAGTGAAGAAAGTAAATCTTGAAACCAGAAAGTGTTTCTTGATGCAAGAAAACAAGTCTTAATGAGTTTCTTGAATCAAGGAAGTGTTCTTGAAGAATCTTGAATAATAAAGAAACAAAATTAAAGAATTCTTGAATGATCATATTCATTCTTGATGAATCTTGAATAATAAAGAAACGAAATTAAATATTTCTTGTATGATCAGACTCGTTCTTGATAAATCTTCAATAATAAAGAAATGAAATTACAGAATTCTTGAATGATTAGACTCGTTCTTGATGAATCTTGAATAATAAAGAAACGAAATTAAAGAATTCTTGAATGATCAGATTCGTTCTTAATGAATCTTGCAAGCAAATCAACTCAAATACACAAAGATTCACAATCTTGATTTTCTTCTTCTTCTTTTTACTTCTTTCTTTCTTTATTTTCTTTCTTTTCTTCTTTTTCTTTCTTTCTTTCTCTCTTTGTTTCTTTGTTTCTTTGTTTCTTTGTTTCTTTCTTTTCTTCTTTTTTCTTTCTTTCTTTCGTTCTTTCTTTCTTTTCTTTCTTTTTTTTTTCGAATTTTAATGATGAACTAACTATAACAATCAAGAACAAATAGAAAATTAAAGATAAAGATTGAATTTAAAACCTAAGCTTCGATACCAAAGATGATACGACAACAATCTAGAATCAATGTCTAGATCACCTCCGTTTCAATGATTGTTCCCAAACTTAAATTCAATCAATCTAACAAGACCTTTCACCCCCAAAACAGTAAGGAATTGGTAACAAAGAGTATAAAGATTGTGAGAATTAAATTAACGCCACAAGTTAGAACTTACTTGATAAGTTGAATCAATCCTTAAGGTAAAACAAGCAAGAGTCTGAATTCTCTCTTCAAGAATGCTTTCTAAATTCTATTCACATCTAAAATCTCGTGTTCATGCCTAAAGCAAGGTTTAAATACCCTTGTGCAATACAAACTCTAACAAAGATAACCTAAAAAATCCTAAAGAAAGCCCAAAATATCAGAAAAGCTTTCTTGAAACAAATCTACCCAAGAACAAATCCCACAAGGATTTGGGTTTCAAAACTAATTAAAATTGACTAGTCCTAGTCCAAATAGGATAAGGAAACAACAAAAATAGAAGATTAACATAAGAGGGGCGAATTGGGCTTTTAAACTAGGTCCACACACTTGGTTCCTTAAAATAAAACATGCGCATGACTTTTTTAATGAAGCATATGCACATTTAATGCAAATCAGTCCATGACAAAGCCTGAAAGAAGTCCACACGCCCTTTACAAGATAAAATAAGCCCAAGCCCATTGATTAGACTTGTGTTTGTCAAAATTGGCTAAGTGTTAGCCCTCTTAGTTTGATGCCTCCAATGTGGACACACACTTAGGCGTCTTCCTAAGCTCTTCTCCAAGCTTGATTAACAAAACTTCTTGAAGTTCTTGTGAAACAAAAGCTTGTGTATAAATCTGAAATTGCGCTTTAAGCTTGTTAGAGCGTGACCTTGTAATTGGACCCATTGGCATCCTCAAGTCTCCATTGCCTTAGTGAGTTGCATCATATAATGTTTCTCTTGTAATTTGTCTTATCCCACATATGTCCTTTCTGAATATTTGCTGCTCTTGATGCAGGAAAGAACTTCCCTAGAAACATTATTTTCTTCTCGTTCCATGTTGTCACTAAACTAAGGGAAAGATAATATAGTCAATCCTTTGCTTTATCTTTCAATAAGAATAAGAAGGTTTTGAGATTAATTTATTCTTTTGTCACCCCTTGTGTCTTCATTTCAGAGTAGACAACAAGAAGTTCTTTCAGGTGTTTATGTGGATCTTCTCCTGTAAGACCAAGAAAAGTAGGCAATAAGCGAATCAAACTAAATTTTAATTCAAAATCTATCTCAACATCTAGAAATTGAATGCATAAGGGTTGTTGATTCAAATTTAGTGTCACTAACTCCCTCAACGTTCTAGGGTTGAGATTTGCCATCTTTTCTTCTACTTCTTAAAAATTAGAGTCTTCATTAGCTGTTAGATCTACTTCAACTTTCATATCTAAAAGTGAATGACTGCTTCCTCACTTACTCTATTTTCTCAAATGACTGTCTTCTCAATTTCTGGATTATATTGTAATTTATCTATATGAGAAGCACAAGTCACATAAGACAAGAGGTTAGCAGTAACTGTAAAATAAAAACACAAAGAAACTAAGAAACTAAAGTAGGTCTCGAGTAACGACGTCAAATTTTGATCGAGTTGTCGAAGCCTCCAAAATATTCTGATTCTCTAAACTTTTTGCAATAGTCATGGAACTAGGTCAAATCACAAGAGAACTAGATTGTAGTTTCTTAATTTCAAGTAATGAAACTAAAAAGGGGTTTTGATTAAGTAACTTATTAACTAAAATTAATAAGAATTCAAATTAAATCAACTGAATATAAAAGTGAGAAAGTCAAGATTACCAAACTCCGATTCAAGAGAAAGATCTCATCTAATTGTAACATTAATCATTGGTTTAAAAAGAATATTTTCACAATTCAAGCGGCTGGTCCGAAACATATTAGGATAGCCGTAATAAGTCTCAAATTTTCATAAATTAATTGGTTCAATCCCAGCATCTAAACCAAAACTTATCATTCATTGACTTGGTGTGATAGCATTCCATATCAAATAAATGATAGGAATAAGCTTAGTGAAAAAGACTAACCCTAAATTAAATAATCAAGATAGCTGCAACTATTTAATTTAGTTTTGTTGTTTATCATAAGTTAAATATGGAAATTCATAAATAACCTATTTGCTACTTGTACTAATCCTTCATGAAAATTATAGATCATTAAATTTATGGATAGCAATAGAATAATCAATATAAATTAAATTATTAGATTAACCAATAGTAATCATTCATGAAATATGAGAACCTAAAACAAGAAATACTTGAATTAAAAGGTGAATAAAAGGTTTATAACATAAAACGTCACAAAGTTACAACTAAAGTTGCAAATCCACTTGAATCAGAATGATTGATTTTAGTCATACATGACTTTGGCTTCAATAAAAAAAATAGAAGAAAGATAAAGAATTGCTAAAAATGTAAGAAGAGAGAATCTTTTTCTGTTATGAGGAACATCACTTTTATAGGATTTTTATCTAATCCTAGTATAATTCTAACTTGTAAAGATGTCTATCTAAAACAAATTCAAATTCAAATTCCTACATGATTAGGATATAAATAAGTTTCCCAGTTAAACGCCAACTCTTCAAGTGATCAGCCTTATCCATTGCAACAATCTCTTCACTTCATCCAAAATTTATGATTATCATCAATAGAGTCCTAATTTGATGCAATCTCTACTTTTCATCTCCTAAAATAAAACAAACATTAGTTTTCATATTTAAATCCCAAAATAAATCTAAAACAAACGGTGTGCTTAAGATAACATCTTATTAAATAGTACATCCTCAATTATTTTGATTGAACCAAAAAATTGTGGGCATAGAAAATTTTCTAATAATATATGGTACCAATATATTTGTAATGTAAGGATTTATGTGTAATGTAAACAAGTTTCTTGTAATGTCTTTTTGGTAAATTTCCTTTTAATCAACCTTTTTATCATCCCAATCATATCGTACCTAAACCCTATTACAACCCAGTAAAGACCTTTTGATTTTTTATTCTAGTTTACATTTGAGTGGTGAAGATGTGATAAAATTACAAGCCTATGGTAAGAATTCTACTATGCATTGATTTGAGAGTTTGATAAATTTCACCCTAAACACATGAGTAAATTGAGTGAAATCTTAGTAAGAATGTAAAGGTTTATGTTTTTTATTTTAGTGAGACCATTAGTGTGATTATTATTAATATTAACTTAGGAAGTTAGTTTTAAGATAACTTGAATCTATTTGTGTGTTAATTTGATTAACACGATATGATGATTTATAGTATGAATGGACAAGTTAAGGTTAATAAAGGATAGACGCTAGAAGATTTATAATTTTGATTATGTTTTGTTTGAGGATAAACAAAAGCTTAAGTGTGAGAATGTTTGATAGATGCATATTTGATTGTATTTATAAACTCGTATTTGAAGTATTTTCTTGATATTTTGTAATTTTGATGTACATTTGGTACTTAATTCAATCCAAGTGCATTTATAGGTTATAACTATCTTCATGTACCAAAAATAGAAGAATTTGGATGAAAATGTGGCATAAAACAAAGTTTTGAAGTAAGTTAGAGATACATAGATGTGTCTATTTGTGTAAGTCTCAAAGCCCATGTAAAATCATGAATTCTAGTGTTTTTGAATATATGCAGTCTCTCACATGTCTATGTATCAGACTGTATATGTATCAAAAACCATAAAATTTACTATAAAAGGATATTAGTGGAGGCAATTAAAGAAGAGCCAGCTTTTAGAGTAGATTCCAGACATAGAAAGCTTACAAAAGGGATGATATTTATTCATAGACATGGAGCACGCGAAGAATTCATCAATAGATCTAATAGATTACATCATCAGACCTCAAACTTGCAAGAATATTCAATATAAGAGAAATGCAGATTTAGAATTACGATTCCTTTGTTTTCTATTCGTTTCTCTTCTTATTTATCTTTGATTTCATTTTCTATTGTATGTAACTAAATGTATTTAGTGTCTAGGTGTAATAAACCCTAGTTAGGATAACAATTTGTCTTGATTCTTATATTTAATGCAATTATTTTGATTGATCTATTGTGATTCAATTATGTGTTTTATGCACGTTATAATAGATCCAGAATGTTAGTGCATGATTTGATTTTATATCATTGAGAAATCCTTTGTATGAATAGATCTACCATAATTGAAAGGATTCAATTGCAATCATAGAGATAGGTTGACATAAATCCTCTGGATTTGGGTCAAACCTAATAACATAATTCATAAATCGATAATGCAATCTTAGAAATTTTAACTATAAATAATTCAGTTAATCATATTATGAATTAGCTGTTAGTAGTCTTAAAAGAGTTGTTAACATAAGACAGGAATTTTTACGGTCCAATAATTGATAAAATAATTGCAAGATAAAAGGTTAATTATTTAAACGTTAGGGGGGATTCATCAATTAGGCACTCTTTGATATTGAGTTTTTAAAGCAATTTCCTTTGTTTCTTTGTTTATTATTATTTCCTATTTTATTTTATTTGTTTAATTATTTCTTTTAATTAAAAACCATCATTCAATTTATAGGTTAGATAATAGGAGAAAGGTAACTACTAATAATTACTGTCTTCATAAGACTGACTCATACTTACTTATGATAGCTACAGCTACACTGTGCACTTGTTGTTAATTCAATATTGATATCATAGAAATTATCAATTAAAGACCTAGATGACATCATGTGAGGAAGAAAACAGGAAGTCAAGCCAACAATAATAAACATAGGAGGCAACCCAAGGGGGCTTTGTTCCTTATCCTTCACATTTTCACAATTATTGTTTATTGAATGCTCCATTTCTTACATTTAATGTTACATTAGGGACAATGTAAGTTTTAAGTGTGGGGATAGTGAAGTAGATGTGGGTCAAATGTACAACAAAAAACCTAATTTTGTATAACTAATTTGTAGCAGTGGGGGGAAGGATTGTATCTATAAAGAGTATGAGTTTAACTTTTGTAATGAACAAACTAATGTGTAAAATTGTTGGTTGAATTCATTCAACAAAATAAAATAAAACTAAACTATTGAACACAAATCAAATCAAATAGTACAAAATTACTAAAATTAATCAATGGGTATTGAATCTAGTTTGCAGTTCAATGTCAACCTTCACATAAATGTGCACAATCAGTCGTCATATTGTTCTCGTACCTATCTTTGAAACTATTAACCATAGATTGATAACAAACTTTATTAATCCCAGTTTTTCCTTAATTTGAATCTAATTAAAACAAACTCTTTAATTAGGTCTAACTATCAAACAACCTAGAATAAGCTCTCTAGATTTAGTATGATAACTACATTATAGAATAGGAAAACAAGTTAATCTAAGCAATAACCACATAAGGTCAGGTCATTTAACTTATGTTGTGTTATCACTAATGATGTGTAACCATTAGTTTACCATACATGAATCAGAGTTACAATGATTATATAATCCAGATTCTAGCAATGAGTCCATATTTGAATAATCTATTAGGCTTATGTAAATCATTCATACATAAATCAAAAACATTAAACACATAAAAATAATGCCAATCCTAAATTAGAGTTAAGAATAACATCACTTGATTAATCAAAGCCTAAATATGTTCGTTGGCCTTGATATCCTCTTTGAACTACAAACATGAAGTTTAGCTCCTTATAGCTCTTAAAAAGGAAGGGAATATGTCTCCCTTTTAGCCTCTAATCGCTTCATACCCTTTGTAACCTCTTAAATGCCCTTTTATACTGTAAAATTTGTGGTTATATATGATCTGCTATAAGGGCCTAGAAGTGACCATATATATTAATTTA
This sequence comes from Erythroxylum shatona, assembly GCA_027568895.1. Lineage (NCBI taxonomy): Eukaryota > Viridiplantae > Streptophyta > Magnoliopsida > Malpighiales > Erythroxylaceae > Erythroxylum > Erythroxylum shatona. The sequence goes on along the minus strand of JAOSBK010000001.1, from coordinate 23,664,534 downwards.
GTAGAAATTGCGAAGTTACACAACCCCAAAGAGATACATGACTAGCTTACACGGTCGAGTAAGTCACCCACATAGTCATGTTAGTCTTCACAAGAGTGAGTAGGTCTTAGGGTTGCTTGAAACAACATCTTAAGTTTGCACACATTTTTAGTGAGTTAAATGTTCCCATACACCACCGTGTAAGTTAAACTAACTCTATTTCTTCCATTCTTTGTCATGTCTTTACCCTAATTCATCTCCTTCTTACTCTATAAAGGCAAATGTGAATGAACATCAATAAAATGGCTCATTTTGTTTCCTGTTCCTCCAACTTGTACTTAAAGCAAAATATGAGCCAAAATAAGTATCTTAAGTGCAACATAACATTAATTACTAAGCATTAGGGAGTAAATATAGATCATTCAAGAACTTATCAAGTTCCCCCACACTTAGCTTTTGACCATCCTTGGGCAGAACTAAAAATCAAAATTAAAATCAAAATACTTCCTCCTCAACCATATTTCCTCATAATAGTCAGTCATAAGAAAGGAAGAACATCTTTCAAAACTATGGCAAAAATTAAACATTCAATGTTTTTACTTATGATCAATCTAGGAGTAGACTTTGACAAGTTAGGTTTAAAAGTAAGATCAATCTATAAATATGCTCAAACACATTTCAAAATCAAGACATTCAATGACTTTGCATATCATTTCAATTCTCCACCACTAAAGATTCATATGCATAATGACTAATTAAAGGAATTTTCAAGGTTGTAATAGTTAAGGTGAGAAACATTTGGCTCATGTAGTTTAAAAGTCATTAAAACTAATAAAACAAGAAAAACACTCAACTGAGTATCGAGTGCAAACATTAACATCCATTCAAAATTGAGAACCATTAGCTATGATGAATACAAAAACTATGTTTCACATCTTAGATTAAAGCCTTCATACCACAAACGACATGAAGCATAAGAAATTAGAAGGAATCACCTATAAAAAAATGATGAACAATACACTATAACTATAAGGAGTGACCCTTCACAACAACTTGTCCCTTATTTGTGTCATAATTAATTCACCCATTCCATACAAATTTAAGAGCAAGGATTAACATGAATTACTTGCAAAACAAATGGTTTCATCCTTTACAACTTCTTTTCTTTTATCATCTTTTTCTTGTCATTTCCCTCTTTTTATATTTTTTAATACAAAGACAAAATTTCAAAGAAAATATATCAATGATGAAATTCATTGATAGGAAATAAAATTCGCATTCCTTCAACTATAACCAAATTGTATAGATGTGTAACCACACTCTTATTCTTTTTTGTATCCACAAACATCAAAAATCACAAAAGCTCCAGTAGCTTTAAGGTTTGAGTAAGATATTTTATTAGGTTAAAGGTTTGTAATGTGGCTAACATTATGGTTGTAATGGATTTTTCATCATTATTCTTATAAGTGATTTCTTCTATTTCCTTATGCTCTATGTGGTTTGTGGTGTGATGGCTTGATTCTAAGTTATAGAAAAAAAATTTGTATTTATCATAACTAATGATACCTATATTTTATTGGATGTTAGTTTTTACAATCGATACGTGATTGAGTGTTCTTCCTATTTCATTGGTTTTGATGGCTTTTGAACTAGATGACCTAAATATTTCTCACCTAAACCTTTGGACCCAGTACAACATTGAAAAATTCTTTGATTCATGTTATGTATGTGAATCTTTAGTGGAAGTTAAAGAAAGTCTTAATCATGAAAGGTTTTTGAGTGTACCTATAGGTTGATCTTATTTTTAAACGCAACTTGTCAAAGTCTACCCGTAGATTACTCAATTTTTGAAAGGAATAGTTTTTGATTGATTATAATTCATCATCATTACACTTAGTCTGAAGTCTCGCAATAAAGCGAGGTCTGGGGAGGTCTAATAGTACGCAGCCTTATCCCTATATTGTAGAGAGGTTATTTCTAGTAGACCCACATGCAAATATGATAATAAAAAAGTGATGTAGGTTAAAAGAGTAAATAAATAAAAACTAGCATGCTAAAAAAAGTAAATAAAGTTATAAACAATACATAAGGATATACCTGAAGGTGACCAGATCTGCTAATACCTTACACACTGCAAAGACTAGCTCTTCTAGTCGCTAGTTACGCGAGGAGTCTTCACTGAGAGAACCTGAGGATATGACAATCCTACAGTTATAGACAATAATCTTTCCCCACAACACCTGGCCTGAAAAACCAAGTTACAGGCCTGAAAGCCATGGCCAAAACTTACAACTCGTAAATGTAGAAAGGACATTGGGTTAGACTTCCTATGAGGTAAGTATGAGGTGCGAGGACCTTAATGGGTGTCGTTTACCCTGATCCAATCACACCAGACCTTCCTATTTCTAACCAATACCTCAATAAGGGCCAATTATGACATATCATTCTTGATCACCTCTCTTTAGTTCTTGTAAGTCCTCCCTTTTTTCCTCTTGTAGCCGGTAAGGGTTATTTTCTCACAGCGTCATATTGGAGCATCAGAGGGCATCCTGCGCACATGCCTAAACCACCTAAGCCTTGTCTCTCTCAACTTGTCAGCAATACTAGCCACTTGTAGTCTGTCTCTCACCACACGATTCCGAACTCTACCTCTTTTGGTAATATCACACATCCACCTAAGCACACGCATTTCTGCTACCAACAACTGTCATGTATGTCTACGTTTAGTAAGCTAACACTCTGCCCCATATAACATAGTTACCGAATCATCATTTTATATAACTTCCCTTCGAGTTTTGAAGGGATCTTTTTATCACATAAAACACCTGATGCACTACGCCATTTAACCCACCCAAATCTAATACGATGTAATATGTCATCATCAATATTATCATCTCTCTAAATGATAGACTTGAAGTATTTAAATCTCGATTTTTGTGGTATGATGTCAGTAACAATTGCTACCACCGTCTCCCATCCATCTGGTTACCCGAAAAGTTGTATTCTAAATACTCCATCTTGGATCTGTTCATTCTAAAACCTTTTGATTCTAACGCTTCTCTCCAACATTCTAACTTGGCATTGACCCCCTCCTTGGTCTCATCCACCAGGACAATATCATCAGCAAATAACATACACCAAGGTATCTCTCCTTGAATATGTTTGGTAAGTACATCTAACATTAATGTGAACAAAAAAGGGCTTAAGGCCAAGCCTTTGTATAGTCCTATAACAATAGAGAATGCTTCCGTATCACCTCCTATTGACCTTACGCTAGTCAATGCTCCTTTATACATATCCCTAATTACTCTAAGATAAGTCATAGGAATGCCCTTTGCCTCCAAATACCTCCATATGAGTTCTCTATGAACCATCATATGCTGTCACGACCAGCTACCACATCTAGCCCATGACAACCGTCATATACTCGAGCTAAGAACACTCACGGTATCCTTAATCCAACTATACAAGGCTAACTGAATATCTCTCTTTTTTTGAAAAATTTAGGCAACATAAGGACTGTATTTTAAAAATCCCAAAACCTGCAAACAAATTTAAACACACTTCTATATTCATTCCAAAAATTTGAATCTCG
>JAOSBK010000001.1:23637145-23648597 GCA_027568895.1 Erythroxylum shatona | reverse complement strand
TCCAGTAGTTTAGTAGTATTAGAATAGATTATACTCATGTATAAATTACATATAATCAGAGAAATAAAGTGGGTTTTCTTTTGATATTTTCTATACCTTCTTGTTTCATATTTGTTCATGGAAGCAGACATGGTTACTAAATTGGGGAAGAAAGATTCATTCCCGTGTATCTCAATCCCCTTCTGTCACTTCCCCTCTCCATTTACACCTTTATATTCATAAACTTTGGCTCTATACAGGTTATGATGTGCTTGAAATATCTGTAAATTAAATACACCACGTCTGACACTTGACCTGATACTTGATGAAGGACTTCTTCAAGCTCTAAATGAGTCCGCAATGCTAATATATTATTCCCTTCCATTAGACATCTCCTCTAAATCGACTTGTTTCCAGGAGTGCTTTTCTGTTGATACATTCTGACCAGTTGCTTTATATGTTAACTACTTCATAGTGTTTTCCTGGTGGAACATTCAGGTCCAGGGACAGTTAAGTCTCCTTTGTAGTGGATTGCTGAGTTTTGGGCTGTCTCATTATGGTACATCTGAATTTGAATTGCTAGCTGAAGAGCTGTTAATGAGTGACTCCATCATCAAAGTAAGCTAAATAGCATGTTATTTGTAAAATCTCCATTTACAAGTGCATAGCTGAAGAGTTTGGTGTGAGATTGCTTGTTGGGGAATGTTTAACTTACATGATCTATCTATGTATTTGGTATGTATTCTAGATGAAAGTAACCCGAGAAGATCCACTGTTCACTTTTTAATATTTAAATGTTCACATACATCATATATATGTATGTATGTACATATGATATATTTTGTGTCTTTTTTTCTTAGTCAAAGTCTTTATGAAGCCTTATATTGTATATTTAGTCACAAGCATCTGGTGAGTACATCCTTATTCTTCTTGTATGGAATGTTTGCTTATCCATTCCTTAGGTCAACCTTTAATCTTGCTTCTTTTCGAGTCGCGTAAAGCTTGTTATGTGGATTCTAACTGATATGCTCGCTTCACGTTCTCTTACATTGCATCTCAGGTCTATGGTGCATTACGCATGAGTGTTAAAATATTCTTAATGTGGAATTCAAAAATGCTCATAGACGGTGGTGGGGATGCAACTGTTGCAACATCTTTACTTGAGGCTAGTAATCTAATTGTTCTAAAGGTACTTTTCTCAGTGTCTCTTGTTTGCTTAAGATGTTGCTTTAAAACATTCATGTAATATCTTATTTTTGCTTGAAGCAGGAGACGTCTGTCATACATTCTAATGCCAATCTTGGTGTACATGGACAAGGTCTCCTGAATTTGTCAGGACAAGGTGACTGGATTGAAGCTCAGCGTTTGGTTCTTTCTCTGTTTTACAGCATTAATGTAAGCTGCTATATTAGAACATATTTTTGTGAACTATAGTTTAAATTCTAGTTTCTGGAAGATAAGTGTCTTGCAAAATTGTGGCCCAATGTAGTTACAATGTTCAATGACTAATTTGTCATCTGTGCTACCCCCTGCTTGACTGATTTGATGTGCGAAGCTTGTACAGAATTAATACATTTCACATGTGGTTTAGTTTCGATTTTTTTTTTTTGGTGGTGGTGCAGATGTCTAGCACTAACTAATCACTTTAAAACTTTGTGCCATTTTTATGTTAGGATCCAGTCCCTGTTTACGCTATTTGAAGACACTTAAAGGGCACATAATTGACTCTTTAGTCTTGATCTTCTTATCTGTCTGACCAGACCCCAGTTTGGTGTGATTACTTACTTTTTCTTACTTTGTAAAGCAATTATGATGTGATTACTGGTTGAGGCTAGCTTTATGTTCAGTCATCTTGTATTTGTTGTTGGAAGACTCGTTGGCCTATTTATCTAACTGTTTTCATGGACCCTCATTAGCTCTTTTCATGGACCCTCATTAGCTTGTAGAAAAAATTTGTTTATGCCGCTTACAGTGCTTAAGTTAATATTTTTGACAATCAATGACCCTAATAGTTAATTCCGTCTGTCCTTAAGGTTGGACCTGGATCTATTTTGCGTGGCCCTTTGGAGAATGCAGCTAATGATGCTATGTGAGTTTTAATTTCCGTCTGATTATCACTTTCTTTTTCCTTTGTATTTTGTTCGATTCCTGTATTGTATTATTCCAGTACACCGAGGCTCCATTGTGAAAGTGAGGTTTGCCCTTTTGAATTACTTCACCCCCCTGAGGACTGCAATGTGAACTCATCTCTGTCTTTCACTCTTCAGGTGATGGTTGAACAGAGATCATCCTTTGCACGTTAATGAACTCAATTATTGGTGGTTTGCGTAACTGTTTTGGTTTGATTCAGATATGCAGAGTAGAGGATATCTCTGTGGAAGGACTTATACAAGGATCTGTTGTCCATTTCCACCGGGCTAGAACTATATCTGTCCTGTCTTCTGGAACAATAAGCGCATCTGGGATGGGTGTGTTCTTTTCCCTTTTCTAGCCTTTCTTTTTTTAATTGTCAGTTGCTATACCTATTCTAATGAGTTTTATACTCCTTCCATGATACACAAGCACACACTGACATCCCCCACCAGACAAACACACAAACACAAACGCAGGATTTGTTGAATGTAATAATCAGGGATAAATTTCAGTCGAAGTTTTGTTTTAGATGACAATGGGATTATGACAAGGCTTTTTATGTGCAGGCTGCACAGGTGGTGTGGGCCGAGGTGATGTTTTAAGCAATGGTGTTAGTGGTGGTGCTGGCCATGGTGGTAAGGGGGGGCATGGGTATTACAATGGCAGTCTTGTTGAAGGGGGCATTTTTTATGGAAGCTCAGAGTTGCCTTGTGAACTTGGTAGTGGTAGTGGAGATAAAAATTTGTCTGGTGTGACTGCAGGTGGTGGAATCATAGGTAATCAGTCTCTTACGCCAACCAATAAAACATGCTTGCTCATTATTTATATATCAACGGAAGAAAGTGTTGCTCATCAAACTCCTATAAACATAATATTTTAAGGATTATTTATTATCCTGCCTTGAACTTAGTGACTAGTATTACCTTTCTGTATAAATATGTGATGGGTACCTGTAGACCTTTTCAGTGACATCTGGGTATGCTTGTTTTGTCGTGGTTCACTCATCTTCTTATAAGTTTTAAGAAACCACCTGCTCTGTGCTACTAATCTTGTATATATGCTATAGGTAATTTCTTCTCATTTTCATTCTCTCCTATCTGAGTAGTGATGGGTTCGCGGGAGCATCCTTTGTCAAGTCTATCTGTTCAAGGCTCAGTACAAGCTGATGGGGAAAGTTTCAAAGAAAATGGGACGTTAAAAGAATTTTCTACTATGAATGATACCAATGGAAGTCCTGGGGGTGGTTCTGGTGGAACTGTACTTCTATTTTTGCACACGCTAGACATTGTTGACACTGCTGATCTTTCAACTGGTGGGGGTTATGGTGGTCCAAATGGAGGCGGTGGAGGTGGTGGAAGAATTCATTTCCACTGGTCCGACATTCCTAGTGGAGATTTATACCAGCCTATTGCAACTGTGAATGGCAATCTTCATGCATGGTAAGAATTTTGTGTAATGTGTTTGATATTGCATCTTCATTTTCTCCCGATAGTTTGATAGGCTTTCCATTTCACCAGAGGATTATGATGATATATGAGTATATGCTGATGAGGTCGCAACACTCTTCGGCAACCTTGTTATTTTGGGTTGTTGGACTGGGTCACTTTTTGGTCCTAGGTCACAAATAGAGAACTCGCTAATGGTTTTGATAGTTCTTGGCAACATTTATCTTTTGTGATAAGGATAAAGTTTATTCCAATGCTTTTGCTGACACACCTGAAGACGACAGACATTAGGGAATGCATCATTTCGAGCTGCTAAAAACAGCTTCATAGTATTTTCTTTGAAAATGCATTAGAAACCCAAGGAGCAGTTAAGTAGACTTGTTTCTAAGTTATTTCTTTTGAATACTTCATGAAATGATATATCTCCTGAATAATGAGTTGAAGTTTTAGTTTGGCAATATGTTGAAAACTAATTGTCATAACTGGATGCTTCTCCATCTTCCCTGACACTTATTACTTGCTGTTATGGTTTTTTGTGTCAATGATTTTTCTGATTTCTATTTGAAAATGTTGATTCATCCTATTTAAAAATCAATAGTCAATTTGCTCTTCTTTAAATAATTTTCCTTTAGGTTTTCTCCTAATGAGAGTGAATCTTGTAGCTTATTGTAAATGTTTTCTGTTGACCCTAAACCTTGAGCCTTTTCTGATGTCTCAAAGATTGTTACAGCGGAGGTTTGGGCAAAGACATGGGTGGTTCTGGAGAAAATGGAACAGTGACTGGGAAAGCTTGCCCTAAAGGGCTTTATGGAATATTTTGCGAGGTATCATAAGACTGTCGACTTTGTTGCATTCCTAACACATTTTATCTCTGTATTTTAAGTTGTTTTTGTGTCTCCTGTTGTTTCTTGCAAATATAAGACTTTGGACCTGTCATGTGAATGAAGGAAAACTTATACCTTACCTGATTATTTCTTCGCATGTAAGATTTTTCAACCCAAACACTGGGAATTCTTGAGCCTGCAATGTGTTCAAGAAGAATGATTGCTACATAGCTTGATATTGATTATATTTTCACAAGGAACTTGTGTTATGAGAGATGATGCGATTTGCTTTCTCATAAATTTTAAACCAATTTATCATTGTTGTTGAAAATGTTTTTGGAAAGAGTTGACTAATTATCTGAAGAGATCATTGGAATTCAAAGTTGTTGGAGTATTTACCCTCTTATACTTTTTGTGTTTCTTCAGGAATGTCCAGTTGGCACATTTAAGAACGTTACTGGATCCGATAGTTCTCTCTGCCGTTCTTGCCCCATCCATGAACTTCCCCATCGTGCTGATTATATTCCTGTTCGAGGTGCTGTCTAATACATATTTAGGTCTTGTCTGATCCTGAGACACAGTCTCAAGGACTTGTGAGAGACGTTAGTTCTGCTAATTCTTGATAGTTCTAAAAATATGTTCTCTTTGAAATTCTGGAATTTGGTGATGGACAGAAAATGGGTGATGGGTATAAACATGACAATAATACGGCCAATTTTTCATGGTTCATGTATATAGATGGTTTTGTAACCCTAGTGAAATATCAATTCAATAAGATAACTATCTATCGTTGGCCATTTGACAGGTGGTGTTACCGAAACGCCTTGTCCGTATAGATGCATTTCAGAGAGATTTCACATGCCTCATTGTTATACAGCCCTTGAGGAGTTGATTTACACATTTGGTGGGCCATGGTTATTTGGTCTTCTTCTTGTTGGTCTTCTCATCCTGCTGGCCTTGGTGCTTAGTGTTGCTCGGATGAAATTTGTTGGGGTTGATGAATTACCTGGGCCAGCTCCCACTCATCATGGCTCTCAAATAGATCATTCGTTCCCTTTCTTGGAATCACTTAATGAGGTTGTTTTCAGTATTTTGTAATGTTTCAGAAATGCTGGAATTCCAACCCCCATCTTTGAAGCCTTTCTGTTCTCTTGTTTTTCATTTTCTTCTTTCTTTTATATCTTGATTCATATGCCTCTTTATTCTTTTTATCTAAAAAATGTTCAATTTGGATATGACTCTACTCATTCAGATTGACATGGTTTACTCATTTTTAGGTTCTGGAAACAAATAGGGCTGAGGAATCTCAGAGCCATGTGCATCGTATGTACTTTATGGGCCCAAACACTTTTAGTGAACCCTGGCATCTTCCACACACACCCCCAGAACAAATAAAAGAGATTGTGTAAGCATATCTTTTTCTTTGGTCAACTAGTTTTGTTGATGTAATAATTGAACTTCACCTCAGGAAAGATCATGATATTTTCTTACTTTCATTGTTTATGCTTTTGCCTCGTTTGACATGCAGATATGAGGGGGCTTTCAATGCATTTGTGGATGAGATTAATGCTCTAGCTGCTTATCAATGGTGGGAAGGTGCCATATTCAGCATTCTTTGTGTTCTAGCATATCCACTTGCATGGTCATGGCAGCAATGGCGCCGAAAAATTAAATTGCAGAGACTCCGTGAATTTGTTCGGTCAGAGTATGATCATGCTTGCCTTCGCTCTTGTCGTTCACGTGCTCTTTATGAAGGGCTTAAGGTTTGTATGCCCAAAAACATTTGTCCTTTCCTTTAATCAGTGTTGGACCTAGGCTGTATCTTATCTGATTGTCAAATACAACATACTTGAACATGCTGTAGGTGAATTTTTTACGGGTCAATTTATTTTCTTTTCCTTCTTTAAAAATGTCATTCCTCTCTGAACCACCAATTGTTTTCAAAAAAATGAGTTGCTGCTGGATGCTGTTTCTTAGTAGTCTATAATCGTAAAATCATAGAAACTGAAAACCATAATTTGCCAATATGGAGCAGTATATTAGTTCCTAGGGTATTGCTTTCAATGAGCTTTAACAGTTGATTTAACAATAACTGAACATGTGGACTACACTACTTAAATTTTCTTGTTTTAGTGATGTAATTTTTCTGGATATTGATATCTTTGTTTTGAATAAATTATTTGTCCAAGATTTGTTGCTTATGTTATTTAACTTGTTGCAAATATTTGCATTTTAAAAGAAGTTGTCAGTGTTATTCTCTGATTAATCTCCGTGATAATTACACTATGAAACCCATCCTTAAAGTCCTAGACGGTGATCTCGCTGCTGTACATTCTTATCCTGATTGTATAGACTGTCTATAATCTAGCAAAGGAGAATATTTGCTGTATATTATCATCATTAATTATTAGATCCTTGCCCTCTCTTATTATATAGGTAGCTGCCTCTTCTGATCTAATGCTTGCATATTTGGACTTCTTTCTTGGTGGAGATGAAAAGAGGACTGACCTTCCTTCTCGACTGCATCAAAGATTTCCAATTTCTATAGTTTTTGGAGGTGATGGAAGTTATATGGCTCCTTTCTCAGTCCAAAGTGACAATATTCTCACTAGCCTAATGAGTCAGGTTTGTTTTTTCAATTCCCTAGCATAAAGGCTTAACACTCGTAATGTCCGGTTCACTAATATGGGGTTTGACGAAACTGATACGTTCTATATGTTAGTTGTGTATAGTATCTATTGTTCTTCTGGTTTTGCAGATGGTCCCTCCTACGACCTGGTATCGTACGGTGGCTGGTTTGAATGCACAACTCCGTTTAGTTTGCCGTGGTCGACTTAGGATGACATTTCGACCTGTCCTTAGATGGCTTGAAACTCATGCCAATGCTGCTTTAAAGGTGCATGGAGTACATGCTGATCTTGCATGGGTTCAGGCTTCAGCTTGTGGTTATTGCCAGTATGGACTCATGGTGTATGCTATCATAGAAGAAAATGAACTTACCTTAGCTGATAATGTTGATGGTGGAAAACGAAATGAACAGCATTCATGGTAATTCTTTATCATATAATACAAGTTTAGTTGCAGTTCTTGTCAAGCTCCTTAATGAATTGTTAGTTAGGGTATGCTGAGCTGTCCTAATCTCATTGATCATTGTATGTTCTTGAAATGATCATTCAACGAAGAGTTTCTAATTATTTTAAGTCTTCAGATAATAGTTAAGGTTTCCATTTGCATAATTACTAGTTCTTGTAGAGATAAGAGAAGCAAGGATGGTGCAAATATAGGGAGAAACTGTAGCCTATGTACCACGTAGGTAACTGTCTTGACATACATATAGGCATTTATTGTAAGAAGTGGTACTGATTGCATTCCCTTATTGTTGAAGATTATGAAATTGAGTACGGAAATATTATGTGTCCAACATAGCAATATCTTATGTATGTAATAATACAGTAGTTTAGATATTACTTAAGAATATTGTACTTTCTTATTATAAAATACTGTACTGCGTTAAGTAGATGTGCTAACCTAATAAATAATACATCTCAAAACCTTTGTGGTCTTTATGTGGGGAAATGTAGGTTACGATGAATCATGATAAATCTATGTGTAAATTCCTTCTTTCCTTCTCTTTATTTTTCAATTTCACGTAGTATTAGAGTTAAGTTCTGATTCTGAGGGCAAAATACATTTGTTTCTTCTGTTTCAGAGCCATTCTTCTTAAGACCCTCTGTTATGTCTTCTTTTTTGGCAGTCCAATTGAGTGTGTTGTTATCATTCTTTTGTCCTCCCTTTTTGTAGCCCATTCAGAGCGTCGTTACCTTCTGCTTTCTTCCCTTTTGACAACGCATTGAGAATGGTGTTACCCTTCCTCTGCCTTTCCTTCTGACAGCTCATTCAAAGCATCAGTACCTTCTTCTGTCTTTTCTTTTGGCAACTTAAAGTGCTGTTGTTTATATTCCATCTTTTCTTCCGGCAGCCCTCGAGAGCACCACTATCTCTATCTTTTCCTCTCTATGACTTTAGGGTTTTCCAAACAAAAAAAAATGTTGGTAAGAAGGAAGAAAAATACTTGAGCAAATAAAAAAAATAGCCGGAACAAAATAATATATATTTTTATTCACAAAATTCTCCATTCTCAGGATTTGAACTTCTTATGCAAACTGGAAAGAGGTAGCGTTACTTACCATTTTGAGGAGCGTTGAAGATCATGAAGATTTAGGATTTAGTGTGGGAATGTTATGAATCTTATATAGGAATGTTTTATGTATCCAATAATAAAGTTTTTAGATATTTTTTAGGGATATTGTATTTTCTATTATGGAATATTGTATTGCCGTACTATGATAAGTATATGCGGAACCCTAATAAATAATGCACATCAAAACTCTCCGTGGTCTTTGCTTCTGGACATAGGCTAAGCCAAAGCACGCTAAAATAATGTGTAACTTGCTTCTTTTCTTCTGTTTTTTTTTAAATTTCATCTGTGATGACATTTCTCAGGTTATTAGTAATTGCAACATGTGTGTGATTATATAATATTTTAAGTTATACATGCTAATATTACTCTGCTTGTTCAAATGTAATTGTTGTGATTGTGTGGTCTGATTGCCTAGAATATATGTGCATCCACATTGAATAATGGGCTGTTAACTTTGGCAACTGATGTCCAGCTGCTTAAAGCTAGACCTTTGCTTTGATTTAGGTTTAATTTGGGTTTCTGTAACATTTCGGTCAACAGTGTGAAGGGCATACACAGAGAAATTCCATCCGGTCATTCAAAAGAAAACAGTCTCACAAGTAGAGCCCAGAGGACGAAGGAGAGCTTTTTAAGATGGAAAAAGAGTCCTGGAGGAATTATAGATCCCAACAGCATACAAACGATTGAAGAAAAGAGAGGTTTATTTTATCCTCTCTCTTTCTTGTTGCATAACACAAAGCCTGTTGGCCACCAGGTTATCATCCTTGTAAATATATTCGTTTGGTTTATTACCTTGCCTGTCTCCTCTCTTTCCGCATTCTTGTGATAATATTTGCTTGTACCAATTTTGCTGATTGTCTATCATCTTATGTGCAGGATCTTGTTGGTTTGGTCATCTCCATGCTTCTTTTAGGAGATTTTAGCTTAGTGTTACTTACTTTCCTACAATTGTACTCATTCTCATTGATTGATGTTTTCCTAGCTTTGTTTATTTTACCTCTTGGCATTCTGTTGCCATTTCCTGCTGGAATCAATGCCTTGTTCAGTCATGGACCTAGGCGTTCTGCAGGTCTTGCTCGCATCTATGCCCTGTGGAACATCACATCCTTGATTAATGTCGTAAGTTGCTGCTTTAATCTGTTTAGATATCCCACTTAATCCTTAACGAAGCAATCTGTTTGTAGTATTTTCCGGATAGTTACTTGAATAATTTGATTTTCCTCATCTTTTGACAGTCAATTTACTTGTAACCTTACCTTTTTCGACTTCTGCCAGATTGTTGCATTCCTTTGTGGTTATGTGCATTATGGCAGCCAGTCATCCACAAATAAGGTTCCCTTCCAGCCATGGAATATTAGCATGTGAGTTTACCCTTGCCGATTTTACAAGCTTAAACTAGATCGGGAAAGTTTGGGGTAACGGCTGCTGACATGGTTGCTTGCGTTTTTTTTTTTTTTCCCCTTGTTTCTTTGGGGACTCTTCGGGATGCTGATGCAGGGATGAAAGTGAATGGTGGATTTTTCCAGCTGGACTTGTACTATGTAAAATTCTACAGTCTCAGCTTGTGAATTGGCATGTCGCGAATCTGGAGATACAAGACCGCTCACTGTATAGCAATGATTTGGAGATGTTTTGGCAATCGTGATAAATGACAACACATTGATGAGTATTCTTTTTAATTTTTTTGTATGTTACGCACTAGGATACCAGGAAAATGTTTGGTAGAGGGAGAAGTAAAACTAGAAATAGGAACAGAAGAAAAACTAGAAATAGTATTCCCAATGTAAATATCACTCGATCCATGCAGAGAAGTTATGATCGTGTATTTTTCTGTACAAAAAGATATGTGATAACTAAATAGAAAATATTACTTTCAATTGTTAAAACTCAGACGAGTAACTAGATCACTAGGGATGATGAATTTCCTTTAAGGGATATATATAATAAGAAGATTACAATTCAAGAAAGATATAAAATTGACTCTTTAAAGAATCATTTCATATATGTAACTAGAAGAGTTAAAGGGTTAAGTTTTTCATTCGACCAAAACGAAACATATAGAAAATGTTGGAAAATTAAACGTGTAAAAGTTGAAAAAGAAATACTAAAATAATTATCATTGTTTTAGAAGTTATGAGATTTAAGATCTTAAATTTTGATCGCGGTTCTTTGGGTGAACAGGTCAGTAAGTAGTTAAGGAAATTGTTTTTCAACTTGTCCCAGAATGGGCATTACGGCCAGGAAGAAGAAAATAAAAGGAGAATAGTAACAAATGGTACCTACACAGGTTGACATCTAATACAATTTAGTAGTGCGCAATCCACCAAAGCAACTAAAAGATTCTTTGGTGAATAGGGCGAAACATACTTAAAAGTAATGCCAACAAATATAAAAATTGGTATTATTGTAATTACACTGCGTGACTTGTCGGTAATGCCATGGATTGGTAAGAAATATCATTCCCAAACAATATGAGCCGGGTGGCAATGGATTATCAGGTACATAATTGTTGGGATGTCCCTAAACATTACGAGCACAGATGTAAGTACCGTTTTGTACCGAATGATATCAAGCTGTTAGTATCTGAATCAAAATTGGTATGAAATAAAGAATTGATTGTATTGAATTTAAATATAGGTTGATAGGCAACCTACTTTAGATAACATTAGTTGGTAATATTTAAAATACCAACTAAATATCAATCGGTACTAAAAACTTAAAAAAATAGGAAAAATTTTTATAAAATTTTCAAAAAATTTTAAAACCTTCCTTTTTCCTCTTTTTTTTTTTTACTTTTTTAATTAGTTATTTTATTTATTTCAATTTTTATAATTATTGTAAATTTTTAATTTTTGTTTTTAAAATAATAA
>JAOSBK010000001.1:23600824-23615286 GCA_027568895.1 Erythroxylum shatona | reverse complement strand
GAAAGCCCTTTGGGCTTGAAACTTGCACAGGCCTACTTTACCTTGTGCTTAATTTAATTAGAATAAGTGGGTGGTAGGATTCAAACTCATGACCGTTTGGTCATAGAGGCTCTGATACCATGTTTAGTGACCGTTTCATCACAATAGCTTAAACTTTTGTGTGAGGCCAACTCAATTGGTTTTATATATTCTCTAACAGTGTATAAGATTGGCACTTTCAAGATTCACGTTAAAAACCCCTAATACCTTAGATTTTCATTTGTTCTTTCTCTCTTCTCACTGCTGACATCGCTCTTCATCCTCCCTAACCTATATTTTGCATTTTTCATCTACTTTACTAACATCAAAGTAAGATTTCATAGCGCTTTAACTTGTTTATAAATGATTTCTTAGATGTTTTGCGATTATTCATGGATTTTTCAATGAAAAATGCCAAGTTCTTCATTTTAAGATTTTTTGAGAAATTGTTTTGTTTTATGTTTAACTATTGTGTAATATCTGATTTAATCTTAACCTAATTGTTTTTATCATATTTGAGTCATTGCATATGAATTGGGTTTAAATTCAACTCTAATTGCAAAAATTTCCAACTTTGCCATTTTACATATTTTAATTGCAATATTTTTGTGTCAAACTAGGTTAAGTAGTTAGGTTTGACATTGATTAATCATGGGCTTGTGTTTAATGTCATAGGTTTCATGTTTAGTTGCATCAATTTTGTGTATATTTAACTTTCCAGTTATTAATTCCAATGTTAAGGCTATAATTGTCTTTTAATAATTAATTTTTAAAAAATGTATCTAAATTTATTTTTGGGATTAATTAGTTGCCGAGTGATTTTTACTTAATTATATTTAAGTATTTATGTCTTAATTTCATAATCATTTTACTGTCTAATTTTTTGTAATTAGTTTGTTTTCATAATTAGCACATATTAAGCATGATCAAAATTAAGTAGGGAAAAAGTGCATCTTAGACATCAATAAGTTAGTTTCCTTATACTTGGTTTAAAAGTTTTAAACATAAAAATTTTACATATATGAAGGGAGAAGGAGACTCCAAGGAAGAGGCATCGAGGTGAATCTTCTAGCCAACCTAACCCCTAGAGAGCTCAAAGATGCTCTCATTTAATGTTGGGTCTGACAAGGAGAAGTACCAAAGATTGAAGAAAGAAAAGTTTGGAGTCAAACGGTATATAGATTAGGAGGCCTTGAAGTAGGTTGGGTTAGCCCAATATGTACAGGAGCTAGTAAAGGTAGGGGTATGGTCCAGATTCTTTGAAATCGTGAAACCTTCTTACTGAGAACTAACATTGGAAGTCCTTTCCACATTCTTTATAGAGAAGGGGTCTTATGAGAAGGATTGCCCCAATTTAGTTTGTTTTAGGATGATGCAAGAAAGGTACCAAATGAGCTGTACACAATTCACCATCACTATAGGGTTATACGACCAAGAGTACATAGGGACAACGGAGTATCAAGATTTTCCAATTGATTTTTCATACGGTCTGCCTTTGCAGCACTTTTAGGGTAGGCACAGCACAGAAAATGACTACAACCCATATATGTCTAAGCCTTGACTTACGTAGCCCAACACTCAGATACATTCATTGTATCCTGAGCAATACCTTAAACAGCCGTGGAGAAAGATAGGGGTAATTGGCAATATGGACATCTACCTACAGAGGATGAGCGAATGGGTGCCTATCAATCTCAGACGTGCATTTGTACAATTTATTAGGAGCCATTGTAAGGATAAGAAGGTTATGATGATATATGTTGGACCTTATATGACTCAATTAGTATAGAGGATGGGGATATTTGATCGGCTACCACTGATGGGAGATGAGGATCGTAAAAGAACTTAACTTAACAACAATGCATCATATGAATATGGTTCGTTAACATCAGCAGCTTATAGGAATAGTATATTGACTGGTTAGAAAGCTTAATGAATCGATACTAAAGGATAGAGTGCAACAGGTAGGGAACTAGTTTCCTCAGCCACCTGCATCCTCAATCGTCACCATCCTAGATGTGAGGGAGAGAACTGGAGGAGTTCCATACAAAAAAGCTAATAATAGCTAAATTGGAGAGGTAGTAGGTAGAGTTTATAAAGTAGAAGAGTCAGCTCGAGACATTAGCAGGATGGATAGGTGATTTACCAGTACAGATGGCAGCTATTAGGGCATAACGATTCAACCTCCATTATCCGACGAGGGCACCTCTTTTGCAACTCCTCCATATAGCCAGGAGCATAACCAGGAGCACCCATCTTCCTCGAATCAACTAGGATCCTACATTGTAGAAGGTGTTTAATTTGTGTTTTCTTTCTTTTTATTTATCTTTAGTGTATGATTTTAATTCTCTTTGGTTAATTGTTTTGTTATGTCTAATTTTATAATTAATGATGCTTTTATGGTTTATTTTCAATTATGTTATTTTTATTTTTTTATTTTATTTTTTTTATCACTTTGCCTTTTTCTTTTATGTTGTAAGGATAAGTTAACATTGGATGAATCTAATATAAGAGAAACATCACAATCAGGAAAGTACCAAGAAATCCTCTCATTTGCATATCTAATTGAATTATGTACATTGAGAATGATGTCCAATTTTAAGTGTGGGGATGGGTTTAATGAACATTTAACTTATTTCTTCAAGTTTAGTTTATTCTTGATTATAATTCTTATTAATCGATATCTTGAATTGGTTAAATCTGTCCATTTTACTCAACTTTATTGTTGAATATTGACTTGAATTTGTGTGCAAAAGGATGAAGGTTAAATAAAATTAGTTTTCTAAGTGATATTTTTCATAATCATTTAAATATTGAAGTTGAATGAAATTGTATTTATTTACACATATATATACCCATCTTTTTCATGAGCTTTTGAGCCTAAAGAGCAAATTATCAAAATTTTAAAAGCTCCTGTTATTATTTCATGTGTGTGATATTGTGCATAGTGGGATAATTCTAGAACTTGCTTTTTTTTTATACATTTTAAGACCATATTTGTGAAAATTAGAAGCATAACATAATAAAGGCTCTTAGAATTACAACTTATTTAAGCCTTTTTCTTTGAAAAATCACCATACCTCAAAATTTACCTTTAGGAATAACCAAGTTGAGCCTTAGTCTTTTTTATTGATTAAACCCAAATTATAAACGTTTGTACCATTTTTCTTTGAAGATATGTTTATTATTAACCTTAAAGGTTATTTGCACTATTTACTTAATGAGAATTGAATTTTATGAAAGGTCCAATATCTATTGAATTTTGGTTCTGAATGCTCAAATTATTTTATTATGAAAGAGTGTTGTAAAAAAATCGAGCATATAAAAGAAAAGAAGTAAAGTAAGTGGTATCAATAGAGTCACACTAAAAGGAATTGTGTGTTTTTGAAACAAGTCTTGCAATATTTCTAATTGAGTGGGCAAGTTTTACAATTTCTTATCCCTCAATATACCACAAGTGTACAGGTCTTGAGTGTAGTATATGAGGTGTCGATCCCTCATGGAGTTGGTGAACTAATTGAATTCTAAGTTGTCTAAGACCTAAAGGATAATTAAAATGGAAAGAAAAACTAAACAAAAAAGTAATTAAGTTAAAATGGATTGATTGAAGATGAAATTGTAAAATTAACACAAAGAAATCAAAATTGAGCACCATCAATGAACAATCAAAAATCACACAAGGAAGATTAGTCAATATTAAAAAGGAGATTTATCATATCGTTAAATGTTAACATAATTATTTTTGAGTTAATACAATATCGGCCATAGACTTTTGAAAGGTGGATTACTCTCTTCTATATTAAACCCTAAATCATAACCCTTAATTGAATGATGGAATTTGAAATATCTCAATTAACAAAAAGCCCACACATCCAGTTAGATCTTAATCCCTCTAATAGACTATTGGGTCCTCACATGAGATCTCTCTTCATATAAATTATCGATTTGATTATTTGTATGATCTATTAGATTGTTTAACTCTCATTACCCAATCTAATCATTTTGCTATCAATTCACTCTCTCGATTTGTTACCGAAGCATGCAAATACAATAAATAATCATAATACACAATGTATTAACATCAAAAGAAATCACATTAACACTGATTCAAGAACAAATCCCTAAAGGAGTTTAGAATATCATCATCTATCACTATTAAATCCATCTCATACATTCAAAAGAAAGAATAACAAAGATGAAATGAAAATGTCACTTGTAAGGATCGTGAAGTTAGCAGCAACAACAAACCTCCTTCTTCCTTCTTCCTTCTTCCTTTCTCCTTTTCTTCTCCTTCCTTGGATCTTTCCCAGTGTAGAAAATGGAGGCACATAAAAATTAGAGTTCTTCCCCTCTCTCTATAGTCTTTCTATTTAGGGTCAAAACTAGGTTTTACCTAGGCCCAAAAATTCTGAAATATCTCTGAAAAGTTAAGTTGTAGAAGCTAGTCCATGTTTGCTGTCGTGTAGGCCACAATCATGGCTTGTTAAAATGATCTCTTTCACGATCGTTGCATCTCACAAAGGTTTATGTCATGGGCCATGATTGTGGCCTTGGGTCTTCTTCCGAGCTTCCTCCAAATCTCCTCCATTCTTTGATATCTGCTCTCAAACATTAACAAATGCATCAAGACACCTCAAATACTTAAAATTAAAGCTGGATAGCATGCTCTAACCCACATAACACTCAAAACACAAATATCTAACCAACTAACACAATTTTAAACCTAAACATGCATGAATCAATTAATTAACAGCTGTAAACATACTAAAATGCCTATTAAAACATCATGCAACCTACAACTATCAATTTCTTTGAGTAAATTTCCTTCACTTAAACCCTTTCATTATCCCATTCATATTGTACCTAAGCCCCATTACAATCTACACAAATGCCTTTTGATTTTTGTTTCTAATTTGAATATAAGTAGTGGAGACGTGATTTTATTGCAAGCCTATGGTAAGAATTCTGCTATGTATTGATTGAGAGTTTTGATACTTTTCACTCTAAACATTTGAGCGTATTGAGTGAAATCTTGGTGAGGGTGTAAAGAGATATGGTTTTGATTTCAATGCAATTGTTGATGTAATTATTATTAATATTACCTAGGAAGTTAATTTTAGGACAACTTAACTTTGATCTTATGTTAATTTGATTAGATAGGAAATGGTAGTGTATAGTATAAATGGACAAGTTGAAATTGATGATGGATTGATGTTGTAAAATTTATAATTTTCATTATGGTTTGCTTAAGAACAAGCAAAATCTTAAGGCTATGTTTGGTTGGGGGTTTAATAATGGAATGAAATGGAATGTAATATTATTCCATTGTTTTGGAAGAGGGTTTATAATGGAATGGGATGGAAGAGGAGGGTTTAATATTACATTTCATTCCATCATAAATAGTAAAAATTAAAAACCTCCTATTTGGGGTTTTAGGATGGAATGTAAATGATAAACAACTTTACACTATATTACATTATAAACCCTTCATCTAAATAACATTTCACTATATTACATTATGAACCCTTCCATTCCTCCCAAACAACAATTTTCTAATATTACATCCATTTATATTCCATTCTATTATAAATCATTCCATTCTATTCCTTTCCATTAAAAACTTTAGGTCCAACCAAACATAGCCTAAGTGTGAGGATATTTGATAGATGGATAATTGAGCATATTTTCACCTTATATTTGATGTGTTTTCACTTGATATTTATTACTTTTGGTATATATTTGGTACTTAATTAACTTCAAGTGTGTATATGGATTATAATTGCCTTTATGGACTTAAAGGAGAAGAATTTGGACAAAAATATAACGTAAAATGAAAATTCAACAATTTAAAGGGATGCACGACTATGTATCTATACTTGCAATTCTTCGAGGTTGTGTATTTTCACAATATACTAAGAATTTTGATTATACATGGGTTGATGCACGACTGCGCACCAGCAAAAAAAACCTAGAATTCCATATAAAAGATATGTTTTGGAGGCAATTGATAAAGGGAGGTGGTAGGAAGTATTCTGAGTAATCCAGAGTCGATTTGGAGCTAGAAGAGTGGGAGATATGAGGATTTTGTCCACAGATCCATCAAAACACAATATTAGACATCTACATCACTAGAATACTCGATAAAGAACAATCAAGGAGATTTATAATTATGATTTCTTTTTTAATTCAATTTTTTTGCTTATAGTATATCTAATTTCGTGTTTGCTATTGCATAACAAATTTTTCTGTTAGTATTTGGTCTAGATGAACCTTATTTGATACCTAAACATGCATTGATTATTTTATGAATGCAATTGATTGATTAATTTATTAAGATCTAATTACTTATTTTTTATGTTCTAATAAACCACAATGTTATACCATAATTTGATTTTACACGTAGTGATTGAAAAATCCTAACTTAAAATAGATCCATGATAATTCGAAAGAGTTAATTGTAACCTTAGATACAAGATGACATAAATCTTCCAAATTAGGGTCAAACCTAATAAAGGGATTTATAAAATGGTAACGCAATCCTATAAAATTCAACCTAAGTAATTCAGTTAGAAACCTTAGGACTAGTTGTTAATAGACTCAAAGTTAGTTATTAAAATACCATGGGAGTCTCCACGGTCTAATAAATCATCAAACCAATTGCATAACAAAAGGTCAATTTGCTAAGGTTTAGGGGAATTTGAGCTTAAATACTAGTCACTTGATAGTGGTAATTAACTTAGCGCTTCATAATCCTCTGCTTCAATCGTGCTTATATTTTATTTGCTTAATTTTAGTTTCTTTAATTCAACTTACAATCAATTCTTAGGCTAGATGATCGAATAACAGTAATTACTAATACTCACTGTCCTCGTGGGATCGACCCTTATTTGCCGATACTAGCTACAGCTACACCATGCACTTATGGTATTAAAATATTAACTAACTCAAAATAATTCAATCACCTAATATATTCTTTCTTTATTAAAAATATCAAAATAAATAGTAGAGTGGAGAATAATTTATGCAATGTCTAGATAAGGATTCCCTATAAAATCATCTTTGTGGTCATGATTCATTAAAATTCTAGGGTTTTATAATCTGGGTCAATTGAAATTACTAGTGAAATTTTTTTCTCAAGTCATAACCATATATTTTCAATTTGATTAATCTAGATCTTTATTCAATTAAACACCTTATAAATGTATCACGTTCTGTGAAATTCCTTAAAAGGTATGACCTTAACTCTTGAAGTTTTATGCCAATTTATCTCTAGTAACCTAGCAACCATAATCTACGGTCCACTCACAGGCAGCTTCTCTTAAATCATCTTTATGCAAATTATAATCAGATCTAATCTCTAATATAAGCAATTTAACATTAAGATTGTTCAAAGATATTGTACATAAATAAATCCCACTTTATAAATAATATTGAATCAATCCTTAATAAAGACAATAATACAATTCACATATCTAAACATATAAAACAAACCAGCCAAAGATCATGTTTTCACTAATAAACATAAATGATAAAAAAAAACATCAAGATAGAAATAGTTGTAAATGAAATCTTTTTATTCCAATTACCTTTAATCTATAAGGATAATCACAAATCCTATTCTCTATAAAAAAAACATTAAAATTGATCTCCCTAGGGTACCTGAACCTCATGGAAACTAACTCTAGGTTTATAATGGAAAAGAATGATAAAAGATTGCTAGATTAAGGTTTTCTACCACCTATATAAGTTTTTTCTTCCTCAATTATGCTCTAAGGCCTAGTTATATCCTAGCTCATGTATGTTTTTGTAACTTCATAGAGAGGACACAAGCTTTGACATGCCCATTTATTAGGCTATGCATTTCTCTATAATAACGTCTCAAGTCGTAATGCTCTTAAGATATTCTCACTGCCATAAGGTCTCCCGTCTATCTTCGTCTTCATCTCCATATGGTCTAAGAGGGATACAGGATAACATAAGACCATTTGCTGGACCATACTTAGCCTAAATTTATGATTTCTTCATATTTTTTCTTATAATTCTCTTTAATTCTTGAAAATTTTCATTCAAAGGAAATATATTCTTAATTTATTGAAAACATAGGATAAATCAAGTAAATAATGATATTTAAATCAATCATTTGTGATGCATAAGTTAAGGGGGAGCATGCAATATATTGATTTAGTAAAGGGGAGATTACTTCATACTACTTATTTTCTCCAATATTACTAAATTCCTTATTGCTATCAAGAAAGGAGATATTATTGACTAACTGAGGTCATAACACATTATTTTAATGATAATGAAGAACTTACTAATTTTGGTGATATTAGTATCTTTATTATATTGGAATCACGCAGTATGTGAATGATGAAGTTCTATAGAAAGGAAATGTAAGCAAAAGAGCCAACTAAATAAATTGAACAATTAACAGATGGAAAAAAATGAGGAAAGTGGAGCAAATACGCAATTTAAGTGGAGAACCAAGAATAAGAAGGAATCATGCATGAGTTAGGTAAATCATTATAATCCTTCTTATATTCTTATCTTATCATTTCAATGAATTAAGGCCCCAATCATTAAATGATCTTTTTTACTTAGATTATATTATATATACTTTTTTTATAATCCAAAGGAAAATTTTGGAAGGATCTACAGAAAATTCTCTTGATGTATCAATATATTATTAAAGAACTTTTGAAATGGTTAAGACTTAAGTTTTTTTTTCATATAAATGCCTTTTGACCTTTGAAAAACTTGTTTTCAAGTGCACTTGTTAACTAACTTAGGTTAGAGGTCAACCAATGTTAAGTTTTAGGGTGTATTATTCAACCAACATATACCTCGGAAGAAAAAATATTTTGTAGTTGTCATTGTTGGATTTGTCATTGCTTCAACCCATTTAGAAACATAATCCACACGTACTACGATAAATATGTTCTTAAAAGAAGATGGGAAAGGTCCCATAAAGCTCAACCCCTATACATCGAAAAATTGCACTTCTATGATGCTAGAAAGGTTCATCCCATTTCTTTTTGAAATATTTCCAACTCATTAGCACTTACCAAAATTGATCACATATTCTAGAGCATCCTTAAACAATCTAGGCCAAAATAACCCACAATCCAACACATGTGATGCTATCTTATTTGCTCTATAACGGCTTGCATAAGAAGAATTATGACATTGAGTTCGTATTTCAAGCATCTCTTCTTCTAGAACACACCTACAAATCAAACCATTAGCACAAATATTATATAAAACAGGTTATTCTCAAAGATAATGGGTGCATTTAAATAAAAACCTCTTCTGTTGTTGATAAGATAAATATGTGGGAAGGATAACACCTATAGTGTAGTTTTTTATATTAGCAAACCATGGAATGAAAAGGTAATTTACCAACAATAAGGCCTCATTAGGGAATTGTTCATTAATTTCTTCATTTAGTTGCACCACGCCTCCTTCTATACGTGATATTTAGTTAGTCACCATATTTTTCACTCCTTTCTTAGCAAAATCATATCACAACATCACATGATCTGTAAAAACAGTAATTTTTAAACCCAAAAGCAAGAATGGAACTTATCACAAGCAAATATTACTGCTACTAACAGCTCCCTTATGGTTATGGTGTAATTCAATTGTGTTCTCGTCAAGGTCTTCCTTCCATAGTAGATTGCATGTAACCTTTTATCTTTCCACTATCCCAATACACATCCAATTGCTTAGTTACTCATGTCACATATAATCTCGAATGGTAGGGACTAATCTGACAATGTCAATATAAGTGCTAAAGTAAGCACCTTTTTTAACCTATCAAAAGCATGCAAAGAACTAACATCAAAGTGATAAAGCACATCTTTAATCAATAGATTTGTAAGGCATCTACGAATGAGAAAAAAATCCTTAATGAAGTGGTGATAAAATCATGCATGCCCTAAAAATGCCCTCACGCCCTTGACATTGCCTAGTGGTGGAAGCTTTTCAATGACTTCTATTTTAGCCCTTTCCACTTTTATGTCATTGCATGATATCTTAAGCCTTAGGACCACATCTTCATACACCATGAAGTTGCATTTTCCCAATTAAGAACCAAATTTGATTCCTCACACCTTTGGAGAACTCTATCTAGATTTTTCAAGCAATGCTTAAAAGATTCTCTAAAAACTGAAAAGTCATCCATAAACACTTCCATAATATCTTTAATAATATCATGAAATATCATCATCAGGCACCTTTGAAAAGTAGATGGTGCATTGCAAAGTCCAAAAGGAATTCTTCTATAGGCAAAGGTCCTATAGGGATAAGTGAATGTGGTCTTTTGATGTATGAAAATCAGATTGTAGCCTGAGTACCCATCAAGGAAGGAATAGAAAGCATGTCCATCCACTCAGTCATAGTGTTGAGCTTCCTATAATTGTTATGTCAAGCTAAGTTCTTAAAAAAATCTAGGCTATCCTACTCGCAAGTATGCAAGATAATTGTAGTCTAATGCCTAGGGTCATCTCTTCAAGAGGTCAAATTAGTTCACTCAAATTAACTTAGAATAAAAATAAAAAATGCAATCCTAAACACTCTATCTTGATTTGTTAAGTAAAAGGTTTAAAGAAAATAAAACGATTAAACTAAAGAGTAAACTGATTTAGCAAGAAAGAATGATTTGATCAATTGGTGTGGAAACTCTTGAGAAATT
The DNA here is from genome assembly GCA_027568895.1 of Erythroxylum shatona. Lineage (NCBI taxonomy): Eukaryota > Viridiplantae > Streptophyta > Magnoliopsida > Malpighiales > Erythroxylaceae > Erythroxylum > Erythroxylum shatona. The sequence continues at coordinate 23,604,575 of JAOSBK010000001.1, read as the reverse complement.
AACTTCACTAATATAATCTCCTATACATGAATAAGGGGAATTAATTAGATAAGTAGCTAGCTAAAATTACCAATTGGTATCTAAATTCAATTCAAATAATAAACTGAATCTAATTTTTGTATTTGACAAGATTTTCATCCAAATTAATTATGTAAACCCAACTAATAATTACCCACTTAAGTTAATATATTTTTAATTCATAACTTAAGTGTTTATAGCTTCTCATTCTAATATTAAACTTCTTCTCTCGATCCTTCGTTTAATACCAAAATGATGTAGAGGTTGTCCACACTATTACATCCAATAAGCCTAGAAACTATAGCAAATAATAAGACAACAAAACAGTCCCTTCATCAAATATAATCAACTAAATTAGCTACATTGATTCTAAAGATTGAGTAATCAACCCATCGTGGAATAAACTAAGTTCATCATCTTCATACACTCTAATCCCATAGTTAATAGTAACAGAGAAGTCTTAAAGCAATAAATAGAGTAAGTAGCCAAAATGGGCTATCAAACTCTAACAAAGGAAAACAGGTTCAATATATAAAAGATAAAGGAGTTTAGTAATAGTATCAGAGATGAAACAAGAATGAACAAACAAAAATAAATCCTTGGATGAGGAAGCTAGCAGTGGATCTCCTACCCAGATGAACTTTCTTATGTCGGCTCTTGCCTTCTTCGTCTGCTCTATTCCTCACATGACTGCTTTTTGTTATGTTTTTCTTCTTTTCACTGCCTCTGCTCTTTTGGTCTCTTTGTTCTTTTTTCCCTTCTTTCTCAACAGTGACTACTCTTTGTTATCTACCTCTACCTTCTATTTTTCCCCCCTCACTTCAGCCTTCTTTTTCTTCTTTATGCTTTTCTATTTATTCAAGAGTATAGGTTTAGGTTTAGTTTTAGGTTTCTTCCACTGTCACCTACATTCCTAACAATTGACCATAAAAGTGACTGCAGGAGAATTGTGTGGTGTGGCTCCCTTGTCACGTCCATAACAAGGGTTGTCATAGCATGACACTTATTTGCACCATTTTCATACAATATTTTTTTTAATGTAGCATTCATGAAATACAATCACGCCATCTTTCATTCTTTCATGCATAAGTTTTCTTGTTTTTCATTCATCATTTACAAAATTCTCCATTCAACATTTATGCAACATTCATGTCATTTTCACTCAATCCATTCAACTTTGGATTAAAACACAAGAATTTATAACCAAAGTCAAAATATAAAGGCTTGCAAACTCAATAGAAATTAGACACATCAATTCCCCCACACTTAACTATGTTTGTCCCCAAACAAAATAAAGAACATTATACTATAAAAAATGAAAATTTTCCCAAATAATAATTAAAGATATGAAAAATCATTTCAATAAACTCAACTGAGAAATTAAAACTCACAACACTTTATAAACAAGCTATTCTCCACATACTTAGCCAAAATTAACAAGTACTTCAATTTAAAGAACCATTAAAAAGTGTGATAGGCACTCACTCGACTCTCCATCCTCTCAAGCATTCAAAGGTAGGATATATTCACTCATCATCCATTTCATGTAACACATCTACCATAAGCTTGCTTACTAATGTAATCTCCACCACTCATATCAAACACAAACATCAATTTGAAGGTGATTACTTTAGTTTTAATAGGGTTAGGCTAAGGGTAGGTAAAAGGAAAATGAAAGTTTAAAACCACAAAACTAGTTAAGCATTTAGAGTAATATAGCACAACGAAGCATAAAACACTCAATTCTTGCCTTTCAATCAACGATATTAACACTCCCCCATATCTCTCCTCTCTTTTTTTGTCTTCTCTTCCCTCTTTTTCTTTTTTTCTTCTTTTTTCTTTTCTCTTTTCTCTTTTCTCTTATTTATTTATTTATTTATTTAAAACAACGAGATCAATTTTAGAAGAGGAAAAATGTAGAGTTGAGACACAATTTATTACAGCCATTCCCATTTCTAACTCAAAAACTAACTATATATTATGATTCTGCCATACTTATTCAAACAATTATTCCCTAAACTCAATCATATCCGTTCAAATGCTCAAATTGTCCTTATAGTAGGTATGATGAAAAAGTCAAATAATCAAGGTTAAGGCTAATATTTTGGGTTTAATGAAAGAAATGGTTCATGTTAAGGTCAAAGAGGGCTCATTAGGGGTAAAATTAGGGTGACTATTTATGTAAACAGGGTAAATCCTAATTGCTTCATCATTTAATGTTTGTGTAAGATTATGTGATCTTAACTAGTATTTGCAAGCAAATTTTAGAGTTCCTTAATCATGAACAAACACTCTCAACAAAGAATAATTGAATTTGGTGTTTAATATTTCAAAGAGGATCAAATTCTTACCAAAAAAAAGTGTCATTCATCCATCAAATGTCCTTTAAATCAAAATTCAAGTCAATCAACCTAAGCATGCAAGTATACTTGCTCACTCATGTTGTAAATTTCTAATGTTGATCAAGTTTACTTTATGACCATGCATCTCTAACCATTACATGGGAAAAAACACATAACAAAAGCATTTTTTTAATTAATTAAACTACTACCCCCACTTAAATATCATATTGTCTCCAATGTGATAAGAAAATAGAAGAGGTACCTAAGATGCAAAACAATCCACTCAAGAAAAAAATTAAAGTTATGAGAAATTAAAGTAACAAGCAATAAAAAGGAAAAGGGATAGAAATATGATACGAAGGTAGGGGTCGTGATTATCTAAAGTGAGCATTTAAATTAGCCATGTAGTTTTAGATATCCACCATGTTAGCCTCAATGTTGTGGATCCGCTCATTTGCTTATCATTCAAACTATCTAGTTTGGGTTACATGCTCCTTGAATTAGACTTAGAATGCATTGAATTGAATTACTAGTGATTGGTAATCCTCAGAAATAATTGGAGCAAATGGAGGCATTGCTTCGGTTGGCAGAATATTAGTCTCTTGTTTAGCTTTAACTTTCACAACTTGAGATCGCTTCCTACTTGAAGCTTCCTCCATGTCGTCATTAATAATAACGTAGCGATCGTCTTGCCACCTGATAACCTTCATAAACACCAAAGAGTGCAAGTCGAGACTCAAGTTACTTGGGACAATCAGCATCAGTGTCCTCCCAGTGAGTAGCTTACATGTTCCACAATTGCTACCACGAGTGCTCCAACTATAATTTTGGTTATACTCGCCTTAGCCATTTCAATTAAATGTGTACTTAACCAATATTGGCATTAAAAGGCTTGGCATGCACTAGACATAGAAAAATAAATAATTTATCTTTAGATGTCGACCCATTGCTATCTCCTATTCCAAATATTGTAAAAGTTAAAAACCAATGGTTATAGCGAAGGGCAAGGTCCACTAAGGTAGATAATTTGGACCAACTTGGGGAAAATACTTTCCTACTATTGATTACTTGGGTCCAAAATTCTCTAGCTTTAAAATCTTCAAGATATCCTCATAAATCACTATTGGGAAATCCAAAAATAGCGTTAAGCACATCCAAAGTGATTACTTGAGGGGCATTCATCAATTGAAAGTGTTTACTACCTATAGTATCCCTAGCAATAGTTTCATTGGCCATTTCTAAAGTGTACAGAAACTCTAAGGTCAATGTAACATCCCATCACCGATGGGGAGGGTAATTTGGTCATTTGGGACGGGTTAGGAATGTTTAAATATATCTCGGCATGCACATGCATCTTATAGCCTCTATATTTATATGAATGGTAATTTTTG
>JAOSBK010000001.1:23572862-23587597 GCA_027568895.1 Erythroxylum shatona | reverse complement strand
CTTGATGTGTAACTTGGATTTGAATATGTTATTCACATTTAGGATGCTCTAATTTTTAGATTTGGATTTGTTCTTGAATTGTTTTGTGACTTGATTGTTGTTGATTTCAATTTAATTTTCTAGTGTTGTGATGTTTGGGTATGCTAATACTTCGATAATAGATCGAAAGAGTGAGTCGAATGTAATCCAATTAGGTTGAGTAACAAGAGTTAGTGACCTAATAAGTCTCTCAATATCAAATTGGTAATCATGCAAAGAGAGATCTTGTGTGAAAACCCAATTATTCAATAGATTACTTAAGAACTAGTTGAAAACGTTAGGTAGATTTTGTGAATTGAGAGGTTGCAAAATATGAAATTTCATAATCAATTAGGATTAATTGATTAGGTCTTGAGAAAGATTAGTCAATTCCTTAGAAGATCTAGAATCAACACATAATTGAATCAATAAAGGTTAGGGAGTAAAATAACGATTTAATGAGTCAGTTGAACTCTTGAGAGTTCTATTTGGTCTTCAGCTTACATGGCAGAGGGGATATCGCAAGATTGTTTTAGAAGTGGACTCGTTAACAATTATAAACATTATGTCTTCCCCATATATGCGTTCAAAGTCCCTCGATCCCTTGGTCCTCGATATTAACGAACTCTTTACCCAGAATTGGGTCATTCGACCATGCCTCATTCACAGGGAGGGCAACCGGTGTGTAGACTGACTGACCAATTTTGCAGCTCAATTTGAGCTTGGGAGTACTTCTCTAGAACATACACCCGTAGGGTGTATCTCAATCATTTAGAGGATATGTCAGGGATTTGTTTCCCACGACTAGTTTTGTAATTTTTTGGTTTTTCTTCCTTTTATGTAAAAAAAGAAGTTCAAGATTTTAACCAAAAAGAAGATGTGATGATTATAGAACAATTAAGAAAAAATTAGCATAATTTTATAATGGAAAGCAAGAATTGCGAAAAATATTTAACAGTTACAAAGATTACAAAAATTAAAAAAGAGAATTAAGAATTAGAGATTGAGATATATAACAATAATTTAATTCCAAAGAAACATCTGTTGATATTAATGTTACATTCAAAATAGAAATTTGAATTATTCTATCAAAAAAGAAAAATATAAGATCACAAAAGTGGACTTTTAGGAAATTAGAAATGATAAAATATTTATTTTATGTTTTTTTGGACAAAATAAGTACCTTAAAGTAAAAAAATTAGAAAATTGTCGAAATTGATTCCACCAAGAAGAAATAAAGTATTTTGGAAGTAGAAGTTGGTGTCATTTGCAATATGCAGAAGCAGAGATTCAAGTTCTTCGTGTTGTTACAATGGCAATATACAATGTCAGCGATTACCATTAGACGTGACGTGGCTAGTCAGAAAGCTGAGAATTAGGGAGTAATTAACAGTCAGGATAATGGAAACGACAGCGTTGCAGCAGCTTTGTAAAATAAAGAGGACAAGGGTTGGGTTTGGTTTTGGTTCAATTCAATAGAAAACAAAAAATAAGCCAGAGAAACTGAACTGTGGTGTAATCGTTCATCGGTTGAAGCGGGAGATTTGATAATGGTAAGCAAAATTAATTGGTCTGAGTAGTCGTGGCTGCATAGAAACACTTCTTTTATAGTTACTTTACTTGCGTGTTGCAGTTTGCAATTGCTGCAATTAACGATACAGACTCTAGAGAGCAGTGGGAGCCCTTAGCTCCCACCAAAGAAGCTCAGGTAAGTTTGTTGCTTGCCTTCTCCATTTGTTTTTCTTCTTCCTAAATTCAGAAGAAAGCCAAAAATTTTAGGAATTCCATCTCACGCAAACCTACCACGACGGCCTTCTCAAGTTACAATCCAAAGAATACCACAAAGCCCGACAACTTTTGGAGTCTGTCCTCCAGGATCCTTTGATTTCAAATGCTCAGGTAACTCTCATATCTCTTTGTTTCCCCTTTTTCTTCCTTCTTTTCAATATAATTCTAATTAGAAATTGTTGGTTTTTGTTCTTTTTCTTCACAACTTTAGGTCGATAGTAAACCTAGTGATGATCACTTGCTGCAGCTCAGGTCTGTCTCTCTCCCCTCCTGCTTTAAATCCATTTGAAAATTTTATGTTTTTCTAATCAGTAGGAGCTAAGATCGTAAGCTGATTTGATCACTAGGAAGTAAAAAGTTGATAAGGGGTCATCTGGACCAAAATAATTTTTATATTTTTCTGTTTTCCACAGATTTTTGGCCCTCAAAAATCTGGCCACTGTTTTTCTTCAGCAAGGTTCACTTCATTACGAGAATGCTCTGCATTGCTATCTTCAAGCTGTTGAAATTGACACAAAAGATTCTGTTGTCTGGAACCAGCTAGGAACTCTGTCATGTTCAATGGGTTTGCTAAGCATATCGCGCTGGGCATTTGAGCAGGGGCTTCTTTGTAGCCCTAATAATTGTAAGCCTAAATCTTTTTTTTCCCCCTTCTTTTGATGTTTATCTATATATGGTCTTCCTTTGTAGGAAATCAACTATTGCTTTAATTGTTTTGACTTCCCTAGATTTTAGCTATCTTCAGGAAATGAAATTATTTCACTTCTGTTCATGCAGGGAATTGCATGGAGAAACTATTGGAAGTTCTAATTGCCATTGGTGATGAGGTTGCATGCCTTTCTGTTGCTGAGTTGATTGTGAGGCATTGGCCCTCACATTTGCGTGCCTTGCATGTGAAAAATACTATTACAAATTCGGAACCAATACCATTTGCTCCTAGAGGTATAGACAGGCTTGAACCTAAGCATGCCCGGCTGAAATTTCTTGACAAGAGGAAAGCAACTGATGATGTTCTTGATGGGGCAATTGCTAGTAAAAACCCAAACAAGAATGTTGAATTACATCTTTCTGAACTTTCTTGGGTGGCCCTTGCTGTTGAGCTTCTAGGTATTCTACGTCCGTTGAATAGTAGTGCCTATAATGTTGGCAATGATGAAAAAAAATCTGGAGATGTCAGGATAGCTATTCATTTGCCGCGTTTGAATTATGATGGACCTACTGAAAAGAGAAATTTTCATTCTGTCTTAAATAATGGGGGTGCCTCAGTTGGTGAGAGTTACTCTGAAAAAGCTATTGCTGTAAAACAAGGAGAACCAAGTTTTTTTGATGAACAGCCTCATGAAAGGCGGAGCAGTCGTCTTGAGAGGCTTAGGAGTCGTAAACCAGGAAAAGAAGAATTGGATTTTGCCAATGGTAAGGACATGGAGAAAGTTGTAATTCAATTTTTAGAACCTTTTATTGTTGGTAGAGCTGGAAGCAGCGGTTCTGATCATGCATCTAGTTGTTCTGTTTCATGTCCTAGTAATACCGAACATGATGAGGTATCACAATTTGTAAGAGAAACTTCAAAAAACTATGGTGCTTACCATCTCGGTCACTTGCTTTTAGAAAAAGCTGCAAATCGGGGCATTGCATATCAAGATTCAATTTCCAAACTCCTAGAGTTGGAAAAATTGACAAGATATTGGGGACAGGATCGGACTTCTGAGTGCAGTCTTTTTCTCGCTGAACTATACTATGACCTTGGATCTTTTCCATCTAATTCTTTAAAGTTTACTGAATTCATGTCCGAAGCATCCTTCCATCTATGTAAAATAATAGAATCTGTTGCTTTGGATTATCCTTTCCACTCGATGCATGTAGTGGGAAACGGAAGTTACTCATCAATTGAGAATTATCAAGAGAATAGACCATTGGTGGTTACAGACACCAATTTCTGGGAATCTAATTCTTTACTGAGCCGTAAAAATTCATTTTGGATTCGCTTCTTCTGGCTAAGTGGTAAATTATCAATCGTGGATGGTAACAAGGCAAAAGCTTACGAAGAGTTATGTATTTCCTTGTCTCTTTTGACAAACAAGGAAACAATGAATGATTCTCATTATTCTGTCCAGCTGCCACATCTAAAAGTCAATTCAGACTTAACTATAAACAGAATTCTCTATGAAATTAATTTGTTGAAACTTGAGTTTCTACTTGAGAAGACTATATTTGCAATGATTGAGAAAGAAATGTATCAAGATTGCATAGATTCACTAGCTCCACTTATACTCTCCACACACCGTGTTTACCTTGATGCATTGCCATCCCCTGCTGGTGATAAGAAAGCAGAAGGATTAGCATCTACTGAACTTTTGGCTTTAGATATATTACTTAAAGCTAGTGAGAAGACAAAGCCAATGGATCTTGAGGTTTATCTGAATTCTCACCGACGGAAACTACAGTTTCTCATGGTACTAAATGGAGTTGATGATTGTAAACTATTTGCACCGAAGATTGAGATTAGAGCATATTATGCCTGCGACACAGTAGCAAAAGAAAATGTAGACAACCATTGGAATAACTTGTTAACAGAGGAAGTGAAGGCAATTTCTCAATGTGTTTTGCACTTGAAGACCTCTATCAATGTGAGTCCTTATTTATTCCTTAGAGTAAATGTTGATCTTGTTGATGAGTATTTCACTGTATCTTTTGCCATATATTCATTTTAAAAATTTATACAGCAGCTTATTTCTCCAAGATGCTAATGGAGAATGTTAAAATAGCTCTAGTCATTCGAGTTTTACATTCTTATATTTTGCTATATGACAATGGAGATGTATACGTGCAGGATGGTAATATTGTTCCCTTGGGAATTATTGGTGATATTCAATCTTTGCTGGTGGCAGTTATGCGCCATATTGCAACTAATTACCTCTGTAAGGGTTCTTCTGTATCAGTAAGTGCTGATGAAACCGAACAGAAGCAAACACGTTGTTTTCTTGATGCAGTTATTGCATTCTGCAAACTTCAACATCTTGTCCCTACTATTCCCATTAAAACTCAAGTTAGTCACAATTTCTGGGAATTTAAAACTTTGGTTGAGATGTACATTCTCATTTCTTACATATATCGACGCCTATGTTTTCTAATCTCAGGTTGAATTGATTGTAGCAATTCATGATTTGCTTGCTGAATATGGCATCTGTTGTGTGGGTGAGGATGGTGAAGAAGGAACATTTCTTAGGTTTGCGATAAAGCATCTCTTGGCCTTGGACATGAAGATGAAATCCTGCTTGAACTTTTCAAGTAGGGAAGATCAACATGATAACCAGCTTTCACCTCATTGTCATTTGAAGTCAGATAGCATGGATGTGGAGATGGGCAGGATCATAGATGATGTTTATGGGGAAACTATAACAAAAGGTGTAACATATCATGCAGATCTGGAGAAATGTAATACAGTCATAGAATGCGAAAAACAAAGTAGTGAGGAGGAAAAGAACAAAAGAGAAAAATGGAATGAACAGCCTGCTGAGATAAAAAATGAACTTGCTGATAATGAGAGGGAGGAACTTGAGTTGACATTTGATAATGCCTTAGATCAATGCTTTTTCTGCTTATATGGTCTCAATCTTAGATCTGATTCATCCTATGATGATGATTTAGCTATGCATAGGAACACTAGTCGTGGAGACTATCAGACCAAGGAACAATGTGCAGACGTTTTTCAGTATATACTGCCCTATGCAAAGGGTTCCTCGGTTAGTGATCTCTCTCTCTCTTTCTGTGGCTATTTGTCTCTGTCTATATCTCTTTCATTTGAGTTGGTGTCCTATTTATGTCTCAGAGAAGTGGACTGGTAAAACTTCGTAGGGTATTGAGAGCTATTCGCAAGCATTTCCCCCAACCACCAGAAGAAATTTTAGCTGGGAATGCAATAGATAAGTTCTTAGATGATAATGATCTGTGTGAGGAGAAACTCTCAGAGGAGGCCAGGTTTGAAGGGTATCTTGAGACCATAACCAAACTAATATTTTCAGATAGTGGAGGTGTCAAACAACACAGGGCATTGATGGTTGGAAGGTACATGGTTTATTCAATAAGCTGGTTATGTTAACTATGATCAAATTTATTAGTATGTTACTTTGTTTGTAAATATGCTAATTACTTCGGTAATGCACGCAGCTCGGAGCCATATTCAGATATATATTGCAACTTGTATTATTTTCTAGCTCTATCTGAAGAAATGAGCGCATCTGACAAATGGCCAGGCTTTGTACTTACCAAGGAGGGGGAAGAATTTGTGCAGCAAAATGCAAACCTCTTCATATATGATCTACTCTACAATCCTCTACGTTTTGAGAGTTGGCAACGACTAGCAAATATCTATGATGAGGCAAAAATTGTGATTCGTCTTTTTTCATAATAAATGCTTATATGAACTACAAATATATCTGTTTTCCCAAGAGAAAGAAATCTTTTTGCCATTCTCTAATTCTTATTGTTGGTGATTGATTAAAACAGGAGGTAGATCTGTTGCTCAATGATGGCAGTAAGCACATAAATGTAATTGGATGGAAAAAGAATGATACTTTACCTCAAAGAGTTGAGACTAGTAGAAGGAGAAGTAGGCGTTGTCTGTTAATGAGTTTGGCTTTGGCAAAGACATCAGCTCAGCAGGTTGATCTATAGTCTGCGTCACTTTTGAGAATCAGAGTTATTTAGATGATTACACTTTGATCTTTTATGCCACCTGTATGTCTGGTTTGCTACTCTGCTGACAACTGATAAAGGTGTCATGAGATGCAGATGCGCTTTGGCTCTTATAAATTGAAAAGTTAAGGTCAATTAAACAGTTTTGGAATTTAGTTGGATGGTTTTTTGATACCTTTTAAGTGTAGGATAATCTGTAAAACTAGATAAGTAAAAATTTGTAATGATGATTATGATACCATAAGTTTCTTAAAAGACTTTTAAACAACAGCAACACCTAGTAAGAATCCCACTGAAATACGGAGTTTGGGGAAGTCCAGTAGTATGCAGCTTTATTCGTATCTAGTAGAGAGGTTGTCTCAGATTCTCAAAGTCTTTTGGAAGTAGAAAATATCTTGGCATTATAATGTGACATTAACTTACTATTAGCTGCTTTCATTTACTAGTTTCACGGCTACGCCGGAAGTTCATGTTTATCCTACTGAGGCAACAATGGAGTACAGTGTTTCTTTTTTTGAGATTAGGATGAGAGCAGGATAGCTTATGCAATTTAGTTTCTACTATGATAAGTTTGTTTCCGGAAATTATCCTAAAAGGTAATCTTATATTGTTCTAGTGTGAGATACATGAGCTGCTGGCATTGGTATACTATGACAGCCTTCAGAATGTGGTACCCTTTTATGACCAGCGATCTGTTGTACCCTCGAAGGATACAGCATGGATGGTACATTGTGAGAATTCGTTGAAGCATTTTACGAAAGCCTTCTCACACAGGTCTATATGCTACTCTCTTTATTATTATTTTCTTTTACATCATTTTGTCACATGATTTATCGAATTCATTTGGGTTTGCAGACAAGATTGGTCACATGCATTTTATATGGGAAAACTGTGTGAAAAGCTAGGACACCCTCTCGAGACATCATTATCCTACTATGATAAGGCCATTGCTTTGAATCCATCTGCAGTCGATCCTGTCTATAGGATGCATGCTTCTCGCTTAAAGTTACTTTTCTCGTGTGGTAAACAGAATTTAGAGGCTCTAAAGGTTTATTCGTCTCTCTTCGTCAATGATATAAATTAAAATAAATCCGTTATTAAACAACTACTTCGAGTCTCATTTTATGTATTATGGTTCTCACAATGTGTACTTGAAATGAATGATAACATTTATATGCGTGAAGAGTGTCAACAAATGCGGCTTTTTATGTTTGGAGTTGGATAAGTTTTATTTCTCCTAATTTGTCTGTCTCTTATTCTCTATTATCTTCTTCATGGCAGGTCATTTCTAGATATTCGTTTAGCCAGGCAATAAACCATACTGTAATGAACCCTGTTAATGAATTGGCATCTGAAATGTGCAATTTAGCCGAAGATGCAAAAAGCAGGAACTCTAACCAACTTGAGGAAAAGGGTCAGGATCCTTTGGAAGATCTGTGGCATATGCTTTACAATGATTGCCTGTCTGCCCTGGAAATTTGCATTGAAGGAGATTTGAAACATTTTCATAAGGCTAGATATATGCTTGCTCAAGGACTGTATAAAAGGGGTTTGAATGGTGATCTAGAGAGGGCAAAGGATGAACTTTCTTTTTGCTTCAAGTCTTCTCGCTCATCTTTCACCATTAATATGTGGGAGATCGATGGCATGGTCAAGAAGGGAAGGTACGGACTATATGCCAATAGTCCTTGTTTGAGTTTTATACACCAATAATGCCACAAACCAATATTTATGGTAAAAGTAGCCACAAGGGTGGTCTGACAAAAATTGGACAGCAGATAAATGTGGATCCCTTATTACTTGCAACAGTTCGCAACTCAACAGAGAATTTGGACTCATTCTTTATGAGTGATTCAGATTTTTGGCCTTTGCGATCTCTTTTGTCATGTTTTAATGGAAAACTTGAAATTGATATCACTAAACATGAGCAAGTCCACTGTATGATTATGATTAACTGAGAGGATGTTAACTTCGCAAACATCCAATATATGTTATTTCATTGGAGTTTCCATGAGTCTTTATAGTATATTGATTTCATGAAAAAGTATATGCTGAAGGATCTTGCACAATTAGAAGTTTTAAGTGCTTTTTATGTGCAAACATATCTTTATTGTTTAATTTATTCCCTGCTTTTTCATATGTCAGGCGTAAAACACCTGGTGTTTCCGGGAACAAGAAATCCCTTGAAGTTAATTTACCAGAAAGTTCGAGAAAGTTTATTACCTGTATTCGAAAATATTTATTGTTCTATTTGAAATTGTTGGAAGAGACTGGAGACATTTGTACACTTGATCGTGCTTTTATATCCCTTCGGGCTGACAAGAGGGTAAAAGCTCAACCACCTAAAGTTGCTTTTGTTGTATGAGATTGCTGATAGCATTGACCTCATTTCTTCAGAAAATCCTTCCTTTTACAGTTTTATGCTTTTCACTTAACAGAAAAAAAGTCCATGCTTTGGTTAACTAATCCTAAACAAGCGGATTTTAATGTGCTTATTAGAAAATGAACTCCTTTTACAGTCTGTTGGGATTTGTTGGCTTGAGGGTTTGTTGGAAAGGGTTCATCCAAAGTAGGCATTGCTTGTAGATTGATTGTTTATTCTGAAGCCTGTCTGCACAGGCCTTGTTATGATAACTCATATCGAGTGAATAACTGCCTAAGCATTATCCCTAATCTTTACTCCTTGATATTGCTTTGAGCAATTTAAATTAGTTTCTGACTTCGATTTAAATTCAGTTCTCATTGTGCATCGAAGATCTTGTACCTGTGGCTCTTGGGAGGTTCATCAAAGCACTTATCTCATCCATTAATCAAGCTGAGACTGCTGGCTCTGGCATTCCAAAAAACTCTGACCAAACACTGGAGAAGATGTTTTCTTTGTTTATTGAACAGGGAAACCTATGGCCTGAACTATTGAGCTTACCTGAGATGAGAAACCCAGACATATGTGAGAGAGATTTATATGGGTAATTGCTTTCATCTTGTATATAGAAAGGTTCTGATTTTTTACTATCTTCATTGCAGTTCTGATGCTTCTATTTCTATGGGATTCTTAATCAGCAATTTGTTGGGTGAAGTCTTGTGAGCAGTTAGAATTATGTGTCTGCTTTTTCATCTGAAATGAACTGCCCAATTTCTTCCCTTAAGCCCAATTACTATTTTGACAAGTATGCTAAAAGCTACTCTATAAGATCCACCCCTAACATTTATTATTTTTCAGTTCTTTCATCTGAAGTCTTATCAAACATCAAGTTCAAATTGTCATGCAACCTCATTTGCTAACATAACCTTATGATGCTTAATTTTACGTGTGTTAGTCAAGTTCTCCCCACTTACTGCAGATATCTCCAAAAATATATTGCATCATTGGAGTGGAATTGCAAGGTCGAGACACTTGAAACCATCAATGAGAAGATACGGAAGCGTTTCAAGAATCCCAGATTGTCCAATAGCAACTGTGCGAAGGTTTGCCAGCAAGCTTCCATTGCCTGGTGTCGATCCCTCATAATTAGCCTGGCTTTGATCACTCCTTGGCAATCTGGACAACTGGCCGAGATTCATGCCCATAACCTGCCAGAAAGTGGCTTGGAAAATAGTGATCTGCTCTTTATTGATTTGCAGATGACCGAGATATGGGGTTCATCTTCTAATGGCTCTAGCAATTTGGAAGTTTTTGAATCAAAATGGAGCCCTATCTTGAGTAGAATAAAAAACATTATGATCAGGAAAGTTTCAGATGAAAATTACGAGACGGCCAACTCTTTGCTTAGAAGCTCATACAATTTCTACCGTGAGAGTTCTTGTGTAATGCTCCCTTCAGGTCTGAACCTTTACTTGGTTCCGTCAAGGCTGGCAACAGAGAAAGAAATAAAAACAGGAATGGATGGGGTTGAAATTCTTGACCTGAGCATCCCTAGGAAGCTTCTCTTATGGGCGTACACACTATTGTATGGCCGTTGTTCTAACATCTCAGTTGTTGTTAAACATTGTGAAGAAACCATGAAGGTCTGGAATATACCGCTCTGCTAAATTTTTGCTAATTGATGCATAAAACTTGTTTGATTGGATTCAGCTTTGTTTTTTTGCAGTCAAAAATTAAAAAGGGAGCTGGGAACTCTTCTGTGGCACCGAACACATGCATGCCCTCTATCATGACTTTTCATACAGGTTATTCTTAATGTTTTCTGAACTAACTTTTCTCATCTAAATTTCAAAATCCATTTCGGATTGCTTGTCAGTTAATTTCCTTCTCCTTACTTGATAAGAAATAGTTTCCTTCTAATTTGTAGCAATGCCTTGTCACCTTTTATTTGCATGCCAGAGTTTTTTGCTTCTGCATAATTTCACTATTATTAACTTCGTGTTAATATTAGGTGGTGGAAAAGACAGTGGGATTCATGGAGGCAGCGAACCAGATACTGCTCAGGCGACCCTAGTGGCATCCTCATTGTCCATAGAGCACATTAATACATCAGCACCGCCACCTATGGAGAGCCAGAAGGGCTTACTTGCTACATCACGCACAACTCTGTGCGGCAAGAACATTGCTGAAGGCAACTCTGCGATGCAGGAAAGTGAAGACCCAAGTGCCAGTTAATTGCAAAAGAATGTTGTCCGCTGGGATGTAAAAAGTTTAATATGGAGATGGAGTTCCAAGTTTCAGCAACTGATCATGCAGTTCCAGAAACTATTCGTGCTTGTGATCATGATCATGTTTATGTTGGAGACCACTTCAATGCTATTGTTGCTGAGAATAGAGCACATTAGCTGGAGAAACAGCATAATGTTTAATTTTAGTAGATGTTCGTTTGTTTGTTAGAAAGTAGCAGCAATTAGTTGTTAATCAGTTATATAAACAAATTATTACGTCTTTATTTCAGATTAACTTGTATATGTTATTTGCATCTCTTCACAACGAATGAATGATCTTCGCTTCTTTAATTCCATTCTCAAGCTGTCTTCAATTTTTTTTGAGGTGGTGTTTTCTTTTTTTTTTGGTTACCCAGAAGGTGTTCTAAAAAGATCTCAACTATAATAAGACACTTTTTAAGCTATCATGTTCAGACTAATTTTCGTTCAAATCAGGTAGGTCCTTTATAGGAGGCAAAATTTTAGCCCCAAGTTTTAAACGGCTATATACATGAAGGGGGTTCGAATTTATCTTACTAATTTACTTGCGCTTTGGGGTTACTACATGTTTTCTTTTCCTTGACAACTAATTCAAGTTGTCTTTCATACATACCTCTCCCTTGGTTACATTCAAAACTCCGGTTTCAATCCTTATCACCTTCACTCTAGATGAAAATTCATCTTTGATTGTTTTCATGTTTTTATTGAATGGCACACTTGAGTTGAAGCAATAGAAATGGTTCTTTATCCAAAATTAAGTTCCATGTTGTAGATGTTCTCTTATCCAAGTTGTAAATATCGATCATAAGTAGGTTGAAAATGAAGCAACGATACGGGGTTTTAGTTTTATAGCTAGTCAATTCACTTAACCTTTTTATAATAATGCGGTAGAAATATAAAATGATCCTCGTGATCGCTTTTCATTGGGTGATTCTATTTGAATTATTGTAACTTTTAGAACAAATATAGACCTTTTTCTTAAGGTGAACTCTTAACTACTAATTATTATACTCAGGTAAAAACATTGGGCGATATATTTCTAATTCCGAGTCATACCTAACTTCACTTGCTCGCTGAGAGAAATTTTAAAAGCATACAAGGATCAAGTAACATAACAATGGATCAAGGTGTTAAATTTACAAGGATTATATCTGCTATCAAATTATAATTACTCTTATTATTTTAAAGATCAAAAGTGACTTGAATTACATTAACAAAGTTTATTAAATCTATTTTCAAAAAAATTATTAAATCTATGAAACAATTTATTTATAATAACCCATCAAAATTAGTTAAAGCAAAATTAATTATCAAATTGTTAAATTTAATGACAGAACTCTTCAAGGTATAAATTATATGCCTTTGTGAAATAATTCATGTGAAGTGATTCGTGACCATAATAATTAATAAATAAGTCTTTAAGTAAACTCCCAAAATATCATAAACATTGTCTTTATTTTTAACCAACTAACAATCTATCTTCAATATTTATACTTCAATTTTTTATTTCTTCATGAAAAGATGTTGCATATACATTTATATAAGAAATATTAATTAAATATAACATTGTAGAAAACTTTACTAATTAACCAATTTAGCAAGTATAATAACATAACATAACTAATCTTTACTTTAGACTTAAAGATTTATTCTAACATATTTTCTACAAGGATAATAATCTTTATAAAGGTAAATTTGAATAGGAATAAGAACGCAAATAAAACAATTTTAGAACCAAGAATTAAGAACAAATATTGAAAATTTGAATTTCTTGAAACAATTATATATGATACTAAACAAAACTAGAAAAAAATTCAAATGATTTTGGATTAGATTTGAACCCTTTGAATCTTCTTGAGTTGCCTAAAGATTTATAGGAGGCTTCTTGAACAATTATGACAGGTTTGAATAATATAATAACAATCTCCAACAAAATTTGAAATTTTAAGAAAATAACCCTAAGTATTTTTTAAAATTAAATAATTTTATTAACTAATCCTATACATGGGCATCAATACAAAGATGATTCAAAGCTTGAACCATCAAAACATCTTTTAGCTCATGAATCTAATTACAAACAGCTAAGGATATTAGCTATCACTTTCCCCAACTTAGTTTTGAATATAACTCATATAGGAAGTTCTCTTTTTAGGCCCTGTTTGGTTAGATGTTAATTAATGGAACGGAATAAAACGGAACGGAACGGTTTATAATAGAATGGAATGTAATATAGTGAAAAGTTGTTTGGGAGGGATGGAAGGGTTCATAATGTAATGTAATAAAATGTTGTTTGGAAGATAAATTGAATGAAATGTAATGTATAATAAATAACTTTTATACTCCTTATATTAAAATGTTACTTACAGGAGGTTTATTATTTTATTATTAATTATATAAAAATATTAGTATTAATTATTTAATATATTTTGCTTTATTTTATGTGATTTATATTTAAAAATAATTTATTTATATAAAAATATATACAAACAATTAAAGAATTATTTTTATATTTTTCTATTTTCATTAATAAAAATTTTATTAAATTTTTATTTTATTATTAATTATATACATTTTATTATTAATTATATAAAATATTATTATTAATTATTTAATATATTTTATTTTATTTTACTCTATGTGATTTATATATAAAAATAATTTTTATATAGAAATATATACAAATAATTAAAGAATAATTTTTAAATATATTTTTTATTTTTATTTATTTATTTATATTAATTATATTCAATTTATTATCAATTATATAAAAATAATATTATTAATTATTTAATAAATTTTATTATATTAAAATTTGATTTATATTTAAAAGCAATTTATTTATATTCTTATTTATATAGAAATATATACAAACAAGAATAATTTTTAACATTTTTATTAATGAAAATAACATATAAAAATATTATTTAATTTTTTGTATATATTTCTATATAAATAAATAAATAAATTTTAAATATAAAAATTTTATTTTATTATTAAATATATATAATTTATTGTTAGTAATATAAAATTTATTACTAATTATTTAATAAATTTTATTTTATTAAATATTATTATATTCTATTTAATATATTAATATTATAATTTGTTCAGAGTTGATATTAAGAAGAATTATTGAGGGTATATTAGGTAGTATTTATTTATTAATTTACGTTCCATCATAAACCCTCCGAATCGGAGGTTTCTTATTTTCACTGTTTAGGATAAAATGGAAGGTAACATGAAACCCTCCGCTTCCATCCCATTTTATTACATTCCATTATAAAACTTTCAAACAAATGATGGAAGTGTGTTACGTTCCATTCCATCCCATTATTAACCCCTAAACCAAACAGAGCCTAAGCAATTCCAGAAATAGCAACAACCACTTTATGCAGTTATTCGTTTTCATATTCTCAAACAAAAGCCTAACTGCCACAAAATGCGCATAACACCAACCATAACATCTTTGTTTCGTTTTTCCATATATTGTATAACTTGCAAACTAGAAAACATAACCAGTAATCATAATTGCAAGCAAACCCAAATTGTAGGCATACAACATACAGTAGCCACTGGTTTCTTATTTCTAGAACACCAAGGCTCAC
>JAOSBK010000001.1:23537516-23553144 GCA_027568895.1 Erythroxylum shatona | reverse complement strand
GTGAGTTAAACTTCTTTTTAGGTTTGCAAGTGAAACAAGTGAAGGATGGAATCTTCATATCGCAAACAAAATATGTTGACAACATAATAAAGAAGTTCGATCTTGAGAAAGCTAGACATGCAAGAACACCCATGAGTATCTCAATGAAATTAAATAGAGATAAGAATGGAAAAAGTGTTGATAAAAGTTTATATTGCAGCATGAGTGATAGCTTATTATACTTGACTGTAAGTAGGCCAGATATCTGCTATAGTATTGGTGTATGTGCTCGCTATGAAGCGAATCCAAAAGAAACACATCTAACAGCCGTCAAGAGGATTTTCAGATATGTAAGCGGAACATCAGATTTTGGAATATGGTATACATCATATTCAACATCTTATCTAGATGGATACAGTGATGCGGGTTGGGCTGGAAATTTAGATGATCGCAAAAGTACTTCAAGGGGTTGTTTCTTTCTGGGAAACAATCTGATCTCTTGGTATAGCAAGAAGCAAAATTCAATCTCACTTTCAACTGCTGAGGCTGAATACATAGCTGCAGGTAGTTGTTGTTCACAGCTGCATTGGATGAAACACATGTTAGAGGATTATGGAAATGATCAGAATGAGTTAACAATTTTATGCGACAATAAAAGTGCAATAGATATTTCGAAGGATCTTGTTCAGCATTCACGGAAAAAACATATTGATCTTCGATATCACTTTATTCGAGAGCTCGTGGAAAGCAAGGCAGTCATCCTATCTCATGTATCTATCGAAAAGTAGTTGGCGGATATTTTCACGAAATCTTTTGATGCGGTAAGGTTTGAACTGCTTAGAGGAGCTTTGGGACTTTGTGCTCTTCATTATTAGTCTCCTTTTATTTTTTATGTTGATTGCAAAAAAAAAGAAAAAAAGAAAAGGAAATTAGTATTAAAAAAAAAAGGAACGCAATGTTTTTGGGTAAGGGATTTAAATCCCTAACTTGGTTCTTCTTTTTCATTCTTTATTGCTGCCGCACTCGTCTGTCTCTCCACACAAACTCTCCAACATGCAAGTCTTCTCTCCAAGCAAGCTTCATCTCCTAGCAAGGACTTCACGCAAGACACGTCTCTCTCCTTTCTCTCCAAAGCAAGCTTCATCTTCTTTGTCTCTTCATCTCCACAATCCTACGGTGTTGGTGTCATGTATATTTTCCCAGCCTTGTTCCTTCAATGGTGTTCAGCATCAGGTATTGTTTTTCTCTTCACATTATTAGCTGCTTGGGTTGTATTTGAAGCTGAAGACGTGGTTAACTATCTTGTGCTATGATTGGGTCTGTGGATTTTGGTGGTTTATTTACCTGATTGCGTGGGACTCTACTACTTTGGTATCTAACTTATTGAATTTGAGCTGAATTGACATTGAAGCTTCCTAATTTCCTGATTGTGTTTTGGCTTATTGTGGGTTGTGCCTATTTGTGGTGGTTCTTCAATTTGAGTCTCAATACTTGTTGGTTTTTTATTTTATTTGGGCTAATTGGGATCTTGAGTATCTGGACTTGGTTTTTACTACATTGCTGACTTCTAATCAATTAAAATTGGAGTATGGGCAAAAATAAGGAACAAATTTTATACTCAGTTTTGGAGAAAAAGACAGTAGCTCTTACGCGACGTTCAAGTCACTTGCAATTTAATCCTGGATCCAGCAGAAGTTTTAAAGGCGTAGGGTCATCTTCAATAGTGCCTATTGACATCCCCGATGTCCAAGATCAAAATGATCCTATTGATGATGTTACTTGAGTGATCAAATCCATAGTGGAAGAATCATCTTCAGATTCCGAAGCACCTCCTCCAGCTCAGTCTGATCCATTGCCGGTACATCCTCCAGCTCCAAGAAGGCGTACCAAGCTGAAATGTCGTAAGTCTGTGCAACCGCCTTGTTATCGTCCCTCTGCTAGATTGCCAGTAGATAAAGTAATTTCCTTTACTTTTTATACTTCAGTCACAGAGTAGAAATGGAATACACTCTCAGATATCGGGGTTGTGATGGATCGGCTAATCAATTTGGATGAATTTCAGAGTCATGGTCTACACACTTTACTTTCAGAATGTTCTTTGTTGCAAGCCTCTCTTCTTCCTCAATATTATGACTCCGTGCTGGTAAAAAAGTTTTACTCAAATTTGACATGTGATATTTTAAATGTAGATGCTATCTCTTTTGAGGTTGTTTATGTGAAGGGGCGAGTAGTTAATTATGATGCTACTCGATTCAATGTATTTTTGGGCTTTGATAATATAATTGTTGACTTATTACATGATGATGAGTGGGATGTCTCGACGGATCTGATTGTCACAGTTTTAACTGGTGGCAAACTAACAGCATGACCATCCAGTTCTGTTCTCTAGTCATCCTTGCTGACCCAAAAGTATTTTGTGCTGTTTAAGTTGATTGTGGCTAATTGGATGTCAAGTACCCATGTTGTGACCGTTTATTTGGCCCAGGTCAAGCTTCTTTATGCGATTGGTATGGGAGTCAGTTTCAATCTTGGGCGTCTCATTATCAATGCAATGCTAGCCATTGAGGGTAATCCCCACTCTCTTTTATACTTTCCATGTTTAATATCACAATTTCTGTATTCCAATGAGGTTCCTAGGCTTAAATCAAGTATCCTGGAGTCCGTACCATTGATGAATATTTTCCCATGGATTTTTTGGCAACCATGGGTGGTGGACTTGCTGTATGTTGCTTCGGGTCCTTCGGATGCCACAGGGATCTCCAATGTCAATCCCCATGTCACCTTATTTTCTGAAATTGAGCAGATTGAAGGTGTTCTTCAAGTCACCACTGAAGCCCTTCGTAACTTGAAACAATGCGTTCTTTATTTTTCGAGCGCTTCTTAATTTTTGACTTTTTGACATCTATTGTCTCAAAGGGGGAGAACAAAGATAAGCTTGTATTTCTTCTCTTTATCTTTTGTTGATTAGACTTGGCTTGTGATGATTGGACTTAGCTTATGCTTATGTACTTGATTATTGTATTAAGGGGGAGCAACAAGAATTTTTATTCTATATGTCTAATTATTATTTCTATGTATAGTTCTTGAGTTGAGACAAAAATGCCAAAAAGGGGGAGATTGTTAGGATATATTCTATATATATCTTATTTAGTTTTGGCATTTTAAATTGGACATATAAGAAAATTATCATTATTAATTGGATTGATGAAAATGGGTGGAGGTTGTGCTTTAATTAAAGTCCAAATCGTCAATGGGTTGTTGTGTTTTGGTTATTGGACTATTGTATATTTGCATGGACAAGATGGATTTTTGGTGGAGTTAAATATTGCTCACTTGTTAGATTTAATGGAGGAGTCTATTACTACACTCAATTGGGAAAAAACCTAGTGAGGGTTTGCGGCCAAAGTAATATGCAGTGGGTGTATTGTTTCAAGTGGCGTTGGTTACGTGTGCATATATAGAAAAATAAACTAGCTAGTTGCAGTTCTTGTTTTTCGTATGAGTTTAATTGTGTCTCACCTTGGGCATATAGTAAAGTAGTCTGCGTGGTTTATGGGGTTGAGGTGAAGATCACGTGGGTCTTGAAGATAGGTTGGCTGGTTGCGCATATGGTGCTTTTGATGCTATGCATATTGTTATTTTAATGAGCTAAAACATCTTGATGGGTGGACTGCAGTCAGTGTATGCGTGAGTGTATGGTGAATACGTTTATATGGGTCGTTGAATATAAACATTACTGCTGCGTATGTCAAGAAACATAGCGACTGATTGTTTTGACAAAAGTTTTCTACTGTGTGAAAACTTTTGTGTCACATATTTTCGTTATTTAATTTTTAGTTGATTAAATACTTGATCTATTTTATTTATTATTGTTTTTGAGCGAAAGTAGATAGACAAATCCTCTGATGACATTAACATGAGTCGGTCGTGTTATCGGGTGTGAAAATCTTTCACAGGTAGTGAGGTTGAGAGATAGTTACAAAGATTGAGTGGTGTTACGTTAGGTCAATCTTGTGTAATTTTATTGAACTGTTGTGAAAGTGATTAATCTGAGTGAGGACCCCGCAGACGTAGGCAGAGTGTGCCGAACTACATTACCAAATTTCGATGTCTTTGTTATCTTACTTTTGCGTAGTTTTATTCTGTTTGTCAAAGGATAATTCGAAAAGTCTGCGACTTAATTAACCACTTTGATTTTCCAATTGGTATCATAGAAAGGTCACTAATTCAGAACTTGGTAGCAAGTTGGTGTAAATCCTAGATTCGTAGATATGGCTACAAGGGAAGGTGCATCAATTACCATACCACCACTATTGGATGGATCTAATTACCCAGCATGGAACTTGCATATTATTTACACACATAAGATCATTTTTTGTGAGCTTTTGAGCCTAAGAGCAAATACATCATTATTTTAATCTCTTTTATTCTTTCATATGTGTTATCATGCATAGTTGGATAATTCTATAACTTTCTTTTATTACTCATATTAAGATCATATTTGTTAAATTAGAAGAATTGAAATGATAAAGGCATTTAGATTGAATCTTTGTTTAGCTTATTTACTTGTTATTACCTACCATATTTTATCCCTTAGGAGCAACCAATTTTGAGACTTAGTCTTTTCAATGATTATAATCATATTATTAGCCTTTACCTTATTTTTCTTGGAAGCCTTTTTATTATTTTGAACCCTAAAGGCTATTTACATTTACTTGATGCTTGAAACTTAAAATTTGGAAAGGTCCGAAAATTGTTGTGAGCATAATATGAAAAAAATGTTAAAGTTATAGTACCAAAGGAATTATGGTGTGAAGGACCTATATTATGAAGAACTAAGTTGCATGTAATTTTGTTTATGTAAACTTCATTCAAAATTGTCACCCTTTTTATTATCCCTATCATACTCTAACCTAAGCCTCATTAAAACCTTGTATTAAGACTTTTGATTTTTGTTTTTAGTTTACTTGTAAGTGGTGGAGATATGATATTATTGCAAGCTTATGGTTAAGAATCCTTTTATGCATTGATTGAGAGTTTTTACATATTTTCTCTAAACACTTCCAATGAATTAAGTGAATTTTGGTGAGGATGTAAAAATTTGTGCTTTTAATTTCAAAAAGATTATCTATGTGATTACTTTTGATATTGACTCATGAAGGTTAGTTCTATAATGACTTGAATCTAATTGTATATTAATTTTATTGATATGAGATGGTGATTAAGATTGTGGATGGATAGGTTGAGGTTAATAAAGGATGAATTTTTGTAAGATTGATGACTGAGATTATGAATTGCTTGAGGGCAAGTAAAAGTTTAAGTGTGGTTATATTTGATAGACAATTATTTGTCTATATTTGTGTACCGATAATATATTTTGCTTGTTATTTAAGAGTTTTATAGAATTTTTTGTGCTTAATTTGCTTTAAGTGCATTTTTAAGTGATGACTGCCTTCATATACCATGAGAAGATGTACTCGAATAAAATTGTGGCATGGAATGGAAGAATTGGAGCAATTATGGACTTACATGGTTGTGCATAGTGACCGTGTAAGTCACTGTAAATACGTTAACCTTCAAAGACACAATTCCTACCTATATGGAGTTACACGCCCGTGTATGTTGACATAGACTAACATGTATATTGCTCATGTAAGTCTTTATAACAGGTAAAGTCACAAATTAAGGTATTTTCGGGGATACACTATACAACTATGCAGTTCCCATGATATCCTAGGAACTCTATTTCGTTGATATATAAGGATAATGAGAAGGCTACATCAAGGAGACATATTAGGAGTGTCTGAATTCAGAGAGAGGTAATAAGATTCGTCATAGACACCTGAAAGGAAGAGCAAAAAGACTAAAATATTCTACACATCATAAAGAAGAAGATATAGTGGAAACATTAGGTCAATTCTTGCTTTCCAGAATTTCCAGATCAAGGCTTTCAAGCTTATTCATCAGTTTCTTATTCTTTTTCATTATCTTGAACGTCAATTATGAATAGTTATGTTATGAATATGATTATAGGATTCTAAATCTATATTAGTGTTTTTCTTTAACTATTTTTTAACTTTTGTCTTGTTCAGTTCAATATATGATCCTTTGTGAAAATTTCATGCTTATACTTAATAAGAAATCGAGAAATTGAATCAAGTTATCTGTGTTAAGTTGCACAATGAGAATTAATACCTGAATAGACTTAAAAATATCAAGTTAATAAACAATTGAAGAGAGATCTTATTATATTTAATTATCCTTAGGTTTACTTCAAATCCAATTGAGTAAATATGAGGAGTTTTGAGAATCAAAAGATTCTATTCAACTATTATCTATTTCAATTGAGATTACCTGGCTAGATCTTAAGAGGGGGTAATCAAACCTTAGGATATCTAGGATCAAGAATTATTGAATTAACAAGATAAAGGGAAGAAAAAACAAGGATATAATAACCATTAAGATTCCATTATTGATTAACTTTGCTCTTATTGCTATATTTATTGATTCCTTTTTTCAGTTTCATTAGTTTATTTTAATTTTAATTACTTAATCTTTTATTACCTTAGATAAAGTGCATTCAAATTGTTAGGTGACTAATCCAATTCTCATGGGAATGATATATTATGTAATGTACAATCCATTTTTTGCAGTATTGTATACATCAAAACTAGCGAACAATAAGTCTTTATCATTCACAACCAACCTTTATATGGAAGTGTTCACTATGAACCACGAATAAATGACACACGGTTCAATCTGATTTGTAGCTCAAGAAATGCTCCCAAGGCTTCCTTTATCCTGTGTCTTGCAGTTCATAACAAACTCAATCTTAAGGACAAACTAACCTTCATTTCCTCCTTAAATAATCTAACTTGCTCATTTTGTAGCTAGGAGAATCATTTTGTAGCTAGGAGAATGAATAATAAGCTACCCAATCTACCAATATATCTTAATGCTCTATAACAAAATCCTAAACTTATGTAACTTGCATCATAACAAGAACCAATTTAACATAATTGTTTTGATACAAATTTTACAACTTCTCAATAATGGGGTCTTTTAGTCTTTAAAATAGCTTTTATTTATATATACGGTTTAAAGGAAAAAATAAAAATTTTAAAAGAAAATTTAATGTGAGAAAATGCTCATAATTCTCTAATTCTCTTTTCTTTGGCTGGATCCTTGAGCATTTAAACCTCGTCTAGATTTCTTTATTTGGCATCTTTCCTTTTAGGCTACTTATTATCTTTACCAATTAAGGAAAGGAAACTAAGCGAGACTTCTCCCTCTTAACTTGTCTCCTTCTTCCCCATCTCTATGGTAGCAACTTCCTCTACTTTAACAACTCCCTTTTCTTTCCAAAGCCACTAACGTATCACCTTAATCTCATTTTAAGACTTCCCAACTTCCTAAAAACCTAAATTCAAGACCATAACTATGTTGTAAGAACCCTATGACTCAATAAGCTTAACTGCCTAAGAAAAGAAGAACTTGGTCTCTCAAGTAGTTGGTTATTTTGTTTCCCTGCTCAAAGGGTTATTTTGCTAAGCTTGCTAGCTCCTTTATTTTGTTTGAACTCTAATATATTAAATTCCCTTTGTGGTAACGCAATTTTTACATCATTCTTTTCAAGAAAAATGAAGTAAAGAAACCTATAAATCTACCCAGTTAAACAATTCTAGATTTAATTTATTACATCAGAGAAACAATTATTGTAAAATAGGTTTGCAAAATTTATTGGCCACGAAAATTTTCCTTAATCTTATGTATGCCTTATTATTTCTATAATATCTCTTATATCTTTCCTATTCCTAGCCATTTGTAATTTGTTTTGCACATGTATCTTAAGTCATAAGGACTAATTATAATAACCTATTGATGCCTAAGCTTCTTAGTTTTACTTTGGCCTAAGCTTTAGCTCTTAGTTTGGTCTCTTACACTTCCTCTTGGATCTTTCCTTATTAATTCATTTCAATTAACAAAAAGAAACTTTCACGTCTTGCACATATTAGAAACCTTGCTATTCTACAGCTTAGAAAGAACAAAATTTAGGCTGAATGAGGTGATAAATTATGGTGTGCTTAAATATTAGAAACATCTATGAGCATTTAAATCTAATTTACTGAATAAGCATGAATATGATATATTGCATTGAAATCTAATTTAATAATAGTAATACTTTAGTTAACAAAGTCCACACTCCTATCAAACTATAATTCACCATTCTTTTAAAATTTAATATTGATGATCTTACAACTATTTCATTACATGCTTCTATTTTTCCGTTATAGTTTTTGGTTTCATTTACTAATTTTAGTTTTTTGATTTTTCAAACAAAACAAAAACTTTTTTAGCTATTAACGGCAATATAGTTGCACTTTTATTACTACCAATAATTAAATTTAAATAATTTTAATTTATAGAAAAACTAAATTTATAATTTGAAAATAAATAATTTCATCTTAATCCGTTATTCAATAAAATTAATATATTTTTGCTAAAATAAATAAGTAAATAAAATTTTAAAATTTTATTTATCATAAAATATTCATTTACTAATTTATTTTAATCATTAAAAATAATTTCATTAATTGGAATTTAAGAATTGACATTTACAAAAATATTTCATAAATAAAAATTTTAAAATTTATGTAATTTATATATTTTAAATTTAGTAATAATTACAATATTTTTAAAAGATAAGAATTTAATCACTTAAAAATTTAAAATAAATTCTTAGTAGTTGATATAAAATAATTGAATAGTAACAGTATATCATATTATAAAAAAGAAAAATAAAAAGAAATAATTTTATGATTTTTATTAGGTTATGAAAAATTGGAAGATTTTAAATTTTAAAACAAATTCCAATAGACGTGTTTTTACTAAATTTAGAAACAAAAAAGTAAAAAAAAAAAAGGAGGGCAACAAACATGTTCTTAAAAAAAATGAACATACTTGGCTAAGCCAGTTACGCACATAGAAATAAAGGAAGTCCTTTAATCACAACCGGGCATCTTGGGCTGATGGAATGAATAAATTCTTTGTCCGACATTACATACGCAGCCAATGATTGGTAATATGGTCAATGAGTCAATGATAGAACTCTTGGTTCATAGGAAAATGTTGCAAGATATCCCAAAAACTCAATCCCCGACCACTTTCGCCAATTACAGGCATGTATAAGATTATTGAAAGCAGACTGAAGGAGTACCTACCAAACATCATTGATCATTATCAAAGAGCTTTGCTAAATAGGAGACAAAAGTTCTTTTAGCCCACTAACTTTTCAACGGAAGTA
Organism: Erythroxylum shatona; assembly: GCA_027568895.1. Classification (NCBI taxonomy): domain Eukaryota; kingdom Viridiplantae; phylum Streptophyta; class Magnoliopsida; order Malpighiales; family Erythroxylaceae; genus Erythroxylum; species Erythroxylum shatona. The sequence continues at coordinate 23,543,861 of JAOSBK010000001.1, read as the reverse complement.
GTCTCCAAAGAATTTCGCCCTAAAGATTGATCTATGTAAAGCATTTGACTCAATGAAGCTTCTTTATTCACACTTTTACTGAAATACTATTTATTAATTGGGTCGATTGGAACAATGCACAACAACTGTGGCCTACAACTGTACTCATTAATGGAGAGCCAACGAGGTTAATCAAGGCAGCCAAAGGCTTGCGGAAAAGAGACCCCATGTCTCCTTACCTCTTTGTTTTGGGAATGGAAGTATTAACCATGTCAATAAGACTAACCGCTAGCCAACTTCAAATACCATTCTAAATGATAGAAGCTCAAACAATTCATTTTGCTATTTGTAGATAATATCCTACTCTTATCTGAGACTGAATCTCTAGCGTGAAAAGTATGAAGCCCTTGATCACCTACCTAGGCATCCCTATCACCATAACAAGTTCACTCAGTCACTATTGCTCTGTTCTGGAGAAACTTCAAAGAAGGCTCATAAGGGCTAGAAGAATACTTGCTTATCTCATACTGGGAGAGTTCAGCTTCTATTAAGTGAATAATGACCTACAAATACATTAGTCCCCTCATTTGGTTAGTCCCATGAGCAGAATTAAATCTCTGGAAAGGAAGGATTATGAAAAGGTTCTTACAGTTAGGTGACTACTCTAAGTAAAGCCTAGCCAAAGCAAGCTAGAAAGGAATTTGCTTGCCTAAGAGGGAGGGTGGTCGAAGCATTATATATGCCCCTGTTGAAAAGGATATGGAAGTTGACACATGATAGGAAAGCTTTAGGGTCCAGATGGCTTCATGTGTACTACATAAAGCAAGATAGTTTCTAGATCCTTACCCCTAAAGCTAATGCCTCTTGGACTTTTTCACACGTCTTAAAGCTCTGGATACTTATCAGAGCTTCCGTTAAAACCAGGGTTGTTAATGGGAACTCCACAAGCTTCTAGGATGACCATTGGCTAAACATTGGTCCTTTAAGGAACAATCCTGAACTAAAATCCTTGCACAGCCTAATCTTAAGCAATGCCATATTTGAAGATGTGATAAACACAAGAACTGAGTATATTAGGAGTTAATAGCCCACTAACCACCTCAATTCTTAAACATACGACTCAAATTTAAATGAGCAGAACAAAGTAATATGGTCTCTTAATTCATATAGAAAGTTCACTAATGATTCTTGTAAACTCTTTCTGATATCGTCGTCTCCAATGATCAAACGGTTCAAGTTAATGTGGTTCCCTCAACATAATTCTAGAGCTACCTTCATAATATGACTTGCATTAGAAGGTAAACTCCCCACAAGTGATAGCATCATTCAATTCCTTGATATTCCCTCCGTCTTCTCGATAGTAACCAAGAAGAGGAGAAAATTGACGGCCTATTTTTTAAATGCAACTACATTGAACAAATTTGGAGATCAATCCTCCAACTTTGCAACGTTCCCCATCCTCACTTAGCTGGCATGGTACAATGGATTGGGCATGCAAACTATGTAGCACCTTTAAAAGAGATCATATAGCTCTTAAATTAGCATTAGAGAACACTGTGCACCAGATTTGAGGGATCACCACCTAAGCATCTTCCAGCAAACATCCAAACCATTCAACATCATTTTACAAGAGCTCGCGGATAGCACGAGATAGTAATTGTTGACTCATCAGTTACAATACAAGTTCAACCTTCTCCACTTCAGCGTGGAGACTTTCATGAGAAACATCCATATGAACTAGATAACTCTTGGCCAGTCGGTGTTCCATACTTAAAAACTAAACAAACCTTAAAGAAGTTGTGCAAGTAAAGTTAGCCTTATTTTTGTACCATATCATAGGCACATCTTCTACCTATCCTCTTGATTAATCAATATATTTAACTTCTAAAAAAACAAAAAAATAAAAGTCAGAATCAATAGTAAAGCCAACAAGCTTATGTTAGGAGCATAGGAGATCAACAAACAAGTTCTCAATAGAAATTAACCAAAAAAAACCAAACTCAAATTCAGCACTAAAACTCCACAAACCTAAATTACATAAGAGCTTAGCAGGATAACAAACAAGTTCTCAGAAAAAGATTAAAATCTTTATGGCCTCTTATTTTTCCTAATGAAGTAGGGGATCTTAATTCCTAAACTACCATTGCTTCAACCATGTTAGCTTAGATGTAATCAAATCTAACAACTTTACATTGTATTTAATATTTAGTACACAAGCAGGCTGCTTAGACATGTTATATTATGGTTATCTACTGCCCACCATTCATCGCCACTTAAGGAATTTTGGCCTCTATTTCTCCTTTTCCCTCGCCCGCTGCCCATTCTATGTGTTGTCCTAGGGCACCCAAGTGTCAAAGCAATCACCCTAAGTTCCATCACGGTTTCACGCAGAAAGTAGAAGCAGGTAAACCAAACCTGAAAGCCTGATTTGATTACAATTTCAAGCGAAATGACAGTAGGGCAGATGATCTTGATGTCTGGTAATCTTTTCTTTATTAGATTGCTGGGGAACCCAGAATGTTTGATATAAATAAGTGAAAAAAATTAACGTAAATGCAAGGGAAAGAGAAACCAGACGGACCATCAATTTCAGTTCAGCAAAGTTATCATTAACTGGTAATCCACCAGATGTTTATAAAACAGCTTCACAACAATCTAATAAAAAATGAATGTTAAGTTAGCCAAAAAAGGCTATCACTCCTAATACAAGACGAGACCAATTTTTGGGCTCTATGGTCAGGTTTATTGGTGGGAAAAAAATTAACCTAATCCGCTCTGTTGAAAATAAAATTACGAGGAATGTAAAAAGCGAAAATCCAAGAATTAGAGTAATTTAAGATGCAGTGGACTCCTTCAAGTAGGCGATGAGATCAGCACGTTCTTGCGGCTTCTTCAGTCCAGGGAACACCATCTTCGTTCCAGGAATGTACTGCAAATATAGTCGTTCACATCTTTATCAACTTGTATAAAGGTTTTCCGTTCCAAACCCTTTAATAACTAAGCTCGCTCCAAATTAAATGCAAAATTTTGCAGAGCAGGTAATCACATAAGGCGCAAAGCAAATCTGAACTCGGAAAGATTGGTAGGCCACATGTTTTTGCAATTCAATTTGATCTTGATGTAAAAATATATATACTTTCTAAAAAATGCACATGAGTATGTGGAGCAGATACCTCTTATAAGTGACAATAGACAAATTAGTACTACCTTGATTGGTCCTCTATTGATCTACAAACAAAATTTAGCTAACTTCATTGAACCAAATTACATTCAGAGGAACCGCAGCTATACGTGTGTATGAGGCCAAAAGAAAAAAAATGAAGAGGTTTTATTTTGAGAGGACATAAAAGGAAGATGATTAAAGTAAAAAAGAAAGACCTTCTTGGGGTTGAGTAAGTAGTCATATAAGGTCTTCTCTTCCCAAATGACAGCCATGTTTTTGTTAGCAGCTGAATATGAATACCCAGGAGTTGTGCCAGATTGCCTCCCAAACAGACCATTCAGATTTGGCCCTGAAAATTATTCCAACATATTTGAAAACACAAAGCAGATTGCTATACTGCTAAAAAGAAAACATAGATCCGGTGCAGTTTGAAAGGAAAATCAATTTAAGGGAGACAGATCATCAAAACATGAAAGTAACAACCGAGATCCAAAGCAAACAGAGATTTCTTGAACAAATTACTAAGAGTTGGTTAGTTTAGCAAAGACGTAGATAAAAAGAAACTATGATACCTTGCTTGTGACCAGCACCTTTCTCGACAGTGTGGCATTGAGCGCACTTTGTCCGGAAGATCTTCTCTCCCGCTTTGGGATCTCCTGAGGGTGCTTCAGCAAACGACGCCATTTTCAACAACTTTCACTCGGGTTTCCCTTTTGCTCTGCTTTGTATGTGGGTTTTCAGATCTGCTTGGAGGTTATTAATAAATAATAATAACAAAATAGTAAATGTACACTTTTCTTCGTTTAGACTCTTGACTTTTCTTTGGCACGTGGAATAGAAAAGTCGCGAGAGAGACCAACTAATAGTAGTAATAATAATAATAATAATTATTATCATTAATGAATAGTTAGGGGGGACTTTCATTCTTTCTCCAGCGTTGCGCTACCGAACTATCGATTTATTTAAGGTCATTTGGTTGCATCTTTATTTTGTTGTTATAGCTTTTGATTTTTTATTTTAATTCACATAAATAAAAACTAGTATAATTATTTGTATTAATGTAGTTAAATAATAATAATAATAATAAAACTTATAAATAAATTAAGTAAATAATTTTGTTTTAATCTCTTATATAATATTTATTAATATAAGTTTAAAATTAATTATATTTTATTAAAATAAATAATTTATTTAAAATTTAATATATATTTTAATTATTAAAATTAATATTATAATTTAAAATTAAATATTTAATAATTTTGAATGTTAATTAAGAAATTCATTAAAAACTCTAAAATCAACAATTACAAGGCTTACCACTCTTAAGTAACAATTAAGGAAAAAAAAACTCTAAGAGCATAAGAAAAATTCAAAACATAGAGAGTATAAGGTTATCTCTTTAATAAGAGGGATAGAATCTTAACAACCATGTTTCACAAATAAGAGATTCAGTTAGAGGCTAATAATGTTTGTAATATTAAAAGCACTAGCAGATTTTGTTTAGCAACTTTTGGATGGAATTTTAAACATGGATTAAATCATTACTAAACATTATTTTGTTTCTTTCAATCTATATATAGTAAACCAAAGCCCCAAAAGCAAATTTAAACATCTTTAAATTGCCTTTAGAGTGGAGTTTTATTTATTATGCCCAATGAATTATGTTAGTCCAGTTAGAGCATTTAAAATGCAAACTAAAGAGTTGAACGATGTACGTTTATAACAATAAGAAGCATTTGCATTTTAAGTAGAGATGTTAGTTTCTTGTTAATGGTAAGCCATAAAATGAGCAAGGTAGAAGAAATAAGGAAAGAATCCTATACCAGCTTGTTTTACTTAACAGACTCCCCATTTTCCTTGTTAATAATGCATTGGAAGGTTAGTCCATTAGAATCTCTGAGTTATGAATAGCAGGGAAGTGGTTTTTATGAATTGATCAATTATGGCTTCAATCCTCATCTCCCTTTACCACTTGTCTATCTTGTCCAGTAATTTGTCAACCTTGGAGCTAAACACATCCATTATCTTATCCAACTTTGACTTGAAGAGTTTGACTCTAAGGATCCAAGCCTACCCTGTTGGAAACTTGGGGGATCTTTTGCTCTCATATAGTCTCCCACATTGTTAATCCATGAATAATTTATGTGGTACTGCAACTCAAGATTATATATGTTAAAGTAATTCCCTTCCATGTTGTAATGCCTTCACTAGATTGGAAGAAAAAAATCTACAGGTGCTCAATTTGAAGTTGCTGAATTATTTTATTTTATTTTTTAATTTAGGTACCTGCACTCACGCAAGAAAAGTATCAAATCCTTAAATAAAAGGAATTCAAATAACATAAAATGCTAAAAGTCCCCAGCAACGATGTTAAAAACTTGTTAAGTTTTTCTATATGATAATAAAACCCCCAATATCATAAGTATATGGATCGTATTTTGTCGTATCAAAGGCATTGTTCCTACAAGGACTATGGACACCTAAACAATTTGAATCAAACTTTTTCCAAGGTACTAAGAATTTTATTTGAATCAAATTAGATAACAAAAATTAAAATAAATAATAAAAGGAAACAAATAAGAAAACAAACAATTGAGATGCTAATAAAGGTCTTGATTACTCTCTTAAGATCTAACCAAGTAAATTTCTTTGCAGCTTCTGAATGATTTTATAGGTTGTCCATTGAATGATTGAAAACTCCATAGTAGTGAAAATTTTGATAAGAAAATTCTAATAAACATTGTTATAGTCTTTTTTCATATTAATCTTAAAACAACAATTTGATCTACCTTTCTTCTTAGAATAAGCCCTCACTAACTCTTGTAATTACAAAATGTTGTCAACTATGATTCTACAAGGGATGTAAGCACCTTGAGTTGTATCAATGTGATTTGTAAGAATATTTTTCATTTTGTGAACTAAAATTTTGGAAATCAAATTGTCAATGAGTTATAATAGGCTATGAGACGAAATTATTAGAAATACTTATGCTACTAGACTTTGGAATGAGAGTGATGAAAGTTTTTTAAGCTCTTACAATAGGTTGTTGGCTCCCAATTTTTTTTCTTGATGAATAAGCATGATTAGATTAATTTTGAGATCTTGCTAGATTAATGTATGTTAGAGTTAATTAGCATGTTAATGTTAATGAGATTATGTTACATAGGTGAATTGAATTAAAGTTAAAGTGATAAGTTGCATAA
>JAOSBK010000001.1:23526791-23537416 GCA_027568895.1 Erythroxylum shatona | reverse complement strand
ACCATTTTATTTAAGGCTGACTGGTGGGATGTGTATCATAAAGGTGGATATAAGGTTGACAAGTTTGGGTTTCCTATGGTAAATGTCATACACAAGTTGAACACTAATGAACCATATGTTTTAGCTTCTTAAGCTGAACAAGTTTATTATGTAAGAGATATTAAGGAGTTCAATTGGCAGGTTGTTGTCAAGACAAAGCCTCGTGATTTGTATGATCTTCCTAATGATGATATAGGAGATGAGTCATGCCAAGAAAATGAAAATTTTGGCTTTACACTTCACGAATCTACATCAGAGGATGATAGTGATACAGTATATTTGGATAGATTTGATCTAGATGTTGCAACTGTTGAAGCAAATTCGTTAAATGTTGATACTATGAGTGCTAGAAAAGAAGAAGAAACTGATTGTGATGAAGATACTTTTATGGATGATGATGAAACAAATTTAGTAAGTGAAGATGAAGAAGGCGACGATGACGATGATTGAGCATTGGCAAACAACTTTGTTTATAATTTTCAATAGGGCTACTTTCAAGTATACCTTGCAATTTCGTATATGAATTACAAAGCTTAATCGAAGTTATGAATAGTGAAGCTCCACAACAGAATGTTGGGATACTTCTTCGGTCAACTGGTTAATGCTTTCATGGCCAGTGACAAGCTTCATCTTTCCTGAATGCAGGTCATACATTTCTCATCACCCACATCTGCTGGAGCTGAGTGCATTGATCCTGATTGTATTTGGGTTGAACAACGGTAAATATGTCTTATCTTTTGTCAGAATTTCTGAATTGAGAGCACGTATATGGGATTCCATGTCATGTACGAAATGCGTAACCTTATCTCCAATGTCATGACGTTTAATGCTTCTTGTTTTATGTAATTTAGACCTTTGAATTTCAATCTGGTTCACCAGTGCATAACTTTGATTTTTTGATCGATTGAGGACCAATGTCTGTGTTAAGATGATCAAATGTGGATCCTATTTCTTTTCTACTCAATGACCTCATTGGGAAGACAATCTGACAGGCATTGAAAGTTTACTTTTAGTAACATACAAAGTCTTCACTTTTCATTGAAGTTATAAAACTAATGCATTTACTGCTCTAAATATTCTCTGCATATTTAAACTCTCCACTTTCAACCATGAATCAGGCTAAACAGGAATGGAAGTAAAACTCAACTACCGCATTAAAATTGGAGGGGCTAATGCATAGTTAAATGTGGTGGATTATGCCTTGGCCTCAATGATGAAATTAAACATGTTAGTCTGCCTTCGTGTTAGCCAACAATTTATCCTCATGGCTCAGTCAATTTATCAAAATTATTGTGGTGGAAGTAGTTGCAATAATTGAATTTCTTGGCCTATAGGTCATTCTTTTGAAAAAAGCGATGAATTTTCTCAAATGTGAAACTATAATATACTAATAACGTTATCTGGAAGTTGACATGATATGTTAAATGTTTAAGATTCCATGTTCTCTAATACAAGATGTTATCTAGAGCAAATTGTCATCACACTTGAAATATATGGTGTCAAAACGATTGTGGGGATTCCTTTTGGATATCGTGGATTTTTTAACAAGGACTTAAATGCGATACTGGTAAATGATGTTCTTTTCTATTATAATATAAGAGGGTTACTTAACATGGAAAGTGCAGCACATGTGGCTGCAGTAATGTCTCCCATTCTAGATGACACATTAAGACTAAGTAAATTGATGTGTAGACAAAACAAGAAGTCGGTAAATCATGGGAATACAAAAACAGACTAAGTAAATTGGTTGTTTTCATTCCTTTACTTCTCCATAAGCAAACCATGGGATGACAAGTTGTTTCTTGGACAAAAAAACGTGAAATTGAAAAACAGTTGCTCAATTAATGACATAATAAATTTTACTAATATTTTTTTATAATTTAACATTTTGGAAATAAATACTCTAAACAAATTTAATAAATTAAATATAATTTGATTAACTTAAATTTGGACTTAACAAATTTTAAAGTCATATTAATTATAATAAATTACTCGGGTATTGTTCGAAATTAATAAATCAAATTAATTTTAAAATTTAAAATTTAAGATAAAATTTTTAATTTAAACAAACCCAAACAAATCGATTGTTAATAGGAATATGCTAGTTTGACTCGAAGCTTGTCCAGGCTGAAAAAATATTTGTAACATATTATGTGAAGATAAATCATTTCGTTACGGCAAGAAAAAAATATTAGTGACCAATTAATGTTTTGTTACAATAAAAATAAAATATTAGTAATCAACATATGTTTTGTCACAAATATAATTAATTCTCGCAAAAATTATTTTTACATTAAATTTCATAGACTTTTAGTAACAAAACTTAGTGATAAATTAAAGTTTAACATTATTCATATATTAATAGTAACAATTTAGCTGTGAAAGATACTAAATTGCCACAATTACCTTTGCATTAGTGACAAAACATATAAATCATCACAAATAATATAAACAATTGTGTCAATCAATTGTCTTGGCAATAAAAAATATCGTAGTTGTGATAACAAAAATATTTTGTCACAAAAAATTGTCACTAAATTACGCATAGTTGTCACCGTAATTATAGTTTGGTTATTGTGATAATATAAAGTAGACACTGATTAATTGAATATTATTGACAAAATTTTTTGTCACAACAAGTAAAATATTGTATGACAATTAACAGTTTCGTAACAAAAAGAACAAAATATTAGCAACCAAACTATATTCTGTCCCAACGAATAGAAAATATTAACTACTAACATATGTTTTGTCACAATTACAATTTATTCCATCCAAAATTATTTTTGCGCCAAATTTTATAGGCTTTTAGTGACAAATCTTTGTGATAAAATAAAGTTTAACACTATTAATATATTAATAGTGACAAATTAGCTGTGAAAGATACTAAATTGTCACAATTACCATTGTATTAGTAACAAAACATATAAATCATCACAGATAATCCAAACAATAGTGTCAATCAATTGTCTTGGTACTAAAAAATATTGTATTTGTGAGGACAAAAATGTTTAGTCACAAAAAATTGTCACTAAATTACAAATGATTATCACCGTAGTTATAGTTTGGTTATTGTGACAATATAAAGTAAACACTAATTAATTAAATATTTATTGACAAAATTTTTTGTCACAACAAGTAAAATATTGTATGACGATTAACAATTTCATAACAAAAAAACAAAATATTAGCAACCAAACTATATTCTGTCCCAACAAATATAAAATATTAGCTACTAACATATGTTTTGTCACAATTACAATTTATTCTTGCTAAAATCATTTTGGCGCCAAATTGTATCCGCTTTTAATGACAAAACTTAGTGATAAAAGAAAAGTTGTCACAATTACTATTGTATTAGTGACAAAAAAAATCCGCACAGTTAGTCCAAATAATAGCGTCAATCCATTGTCTTGTCATAAAAGACCTCCTATTTATGACGAAATAATAGTTAGTTACAAAACAATCGTCACTAAATAACTCTTATAGTCAGTGACGGAGCTAGCTGGGGCCCAGTGGTGCACTGAGCCCTCAAAATTTTATAAAAATTAAATATTTTGATTTTAATTAATTAATATATATATATACAAGGATATAATTATTTAGAATTTAGTGGTATACTGGGCCCTCTAAAATTTAAAAACTTAAATATTTGGGCTATTTTATTTTAAATTCCTAGCTCCGCTTATAGTGCATTACTTTGAGTAATTAGTGTAATATTAAGTACACTCTACTACTATTCTTAACAACTTATAGTTAGTGTAATCTTCAAAACTATAAAAAAAAATTCCCATGTTTTGGTATCGGCGTCAAAAAGATTCGTGAGATCACGAGCCAATCAAATTGAGACTCTTTTGTTGACAGCAATTGTTATTATGCCCAGGTAGCATTAATTAATTCTTTAGTTACGTGATTTAATTTAATTCATTATAGCCAATTCGTTGTGCAAGGCACTAGAAAGTGCATACATTAAAATATTAAAAAATAAAGAAAGAAAACAAAAATTGATATGTCAATAGTAACTATTAGCGTCTTCAACTACCACAGTATGAGAACAAGAGGAATGATTTTATACTGCGGAGGTACGCACGGAGGTATGATATGATCATCTTTGTTTTGTTTTCTAATTGAGAAACTAAAGTAACGAACGGGCATCAACCAGCTGGCTGTGGAGGTGCTACTGCTAATGAAAGGGCCACATTATATATAAATATCATTATTTAATTTGCTTTGTTCCAACAAATTACATATGTATTCCTGCAATAATCAAACTCATAGAATTCCTATTTCCCTCGTGATGACGCAACATATCCCCCATGGCTTATTATGAGTTGGTATCTCTTCTATTTCAGATTCCAGATCAGCTCTTCTATAAATAATAGCTCCAAACCTCGTCCAATTTCATAACTTGTATAGCACTTCTTTCTTCCTTATAGTGCCATGACTTCCTTCACATTTTCCCACATAGGCCAGTTTGCTCTACCCTCAAACTTCATTGTTTCCGATGGCCTGCGTAAGCCTGAAAGAGAATGGTTAACCTTTTCGAATAAGAGCGTTTTGGCAAGAAAAAGTGATCGGAGTCCAGACTCTGTGGTCACCAATGCCGTGACTCATCATGCACCACCCGTCGACCCCTCTCCGGGGAAGGAAGCAGGTGGTGGGGGACTGATGAGCCATGTTGCCTGGACAAGTGTACGGCAAGAGAGATGGGAAGGAGAGTTAGTAGTCGAAGGAGAAATCCCACAGTGGCTGGTACGTATGTGTGTGCGTATGTGTGAGCGTGTCCCAGGTATGAAATATTCTCAGTATCATTTGACACTGATAATCACTGACTCATACAACGCTGAAGCTAGTCATAAGTTAACTTGTATAATATTTGATGGTCATCCTCCTGAACGTCGCAAGATATTTTAGCGTTTGCAAAAGCGAGTGAAGGCATCCCTAGCAATAGTAACCCGTAGAAAATGATGATTTCCATTTGAGTCACTTGACCCATAAAATATTCCAACCATATATAAAATTGCGTGGTTCAGCTGCGTAATGTTAATCTAACACAGATCTTACTTTGTTTTATTTTTAAAATTATGTTAAAAATCGTGCGAAGGACAAACCTTAAATATCAACCTAAACCATGTTAGTAAATGCTCATCCTCGGAATTATTGATGTCTCTTTCACAGGTTTACCTAGTGATAACAGTTTTTTTCGTTTCTTCTGAATCATATCGTACCTAAAAGTTTTATATGTTAGTTTATATCTGAGAATGCGCGAATAGCCTATCCAATCTTTTGTTATGCTGAAATTAATTAGTTTAAAATGGGAAATTAAACAATTAGAGGACGATTAAGGTCCCTTGATCCACTGTCTGACTTAGAAATGAAAAATAACAAACCTGTTTTCACTAACTTCTACAAATACATCACATGACTTTGCATGAAGTGTATTTCGTTGTCGGTTTTCCGTTGTCCGTTTAATCTAATGGAACATATCCCCACTTCAAAATCTTATCTTCCGTGGAAATGAACAATAAGCAACACAAATTTGTATAAAGGATATCATGTTATTTACACTGGGTGACAATCATCGATTACTCTTACATGCAGAACGGAACGTACCTTAGAAATGGCCCAGGTGTGTGGAACTTAGGTAACTACAAGTTCAGACACCTCTTCGACGGATACGCCACCTTAGTGAAGCTTCATTTTGAAAATGGCCAATTAATCGCTGGCCACAGGCAAATTGAATCCGAAGCTTACAAGGCCGCAAAAAAGAACGAAAAGATATGTTATCGTGAATTTTCCGAGGTTCCCAAACCAGACAATTTCATAGCCTACATCGGAGACCTAGCTAACCTCTTCTCCGGTGCTTCACTGACCGACAACGCCAACACCGGCGTTGTCAGGCTCGGTGACGGCCGTGTAGTTTGTTTGACAGAAACACAGAAAGGATCGATACTTGTCGATCCGGATAACTTGGAGACGTTGGGAAAGTTCGAGTACAGTGATTCTATTGGAGGATTGATACACTCTGCACATCCAATAGTGACTGATACTGATTTCTGGACTTTGTTGCCAGATTTAGTGAATCCAGGGTACTTGGTGGTGAGAATGAAGACGGGCAGTAACGAAAGGAAGGTGATCGGGAGGGTGGATTGTCGTGGTGGACCGGCGCCGGGATGGGTCCATTCCTTTCCCGTGACGGAGCATTATGTGGTGGTACCAGAAATGCCGTTGAGATATTGTGCACAGAACTTGTTAAGAGCTGAGCCCACACCACTTTACAAATTTGAGTGGCATCCTGACTCCAAAGGGTTTGTGCATATTGTGTGCAAAGCAAGTGGCAAGATTGTAAGTCCACTACTGTCTCCCTCTCCCCTGTACATATTACTCCTAGCCCACTAATTATGTTCTAATTGATTTAATATGGAAATTAACAAAAAAAAGAAAGAAAAAGTGTCGTTGGGAATTATGTTAACTTGAAAAGGTTGAATTAGGTGTCAAGCGTGGAGGTGCCTTTGTACGTGACGTTTCATTTCATCAATGCGTACGAAGAGACAGATGAAGATGGGAGAGTGACTGCCGTCATCGCTGATTGTTGTGAACATAACGCGGACACTACTATACTGGAGAAGCTTAGGTTACAAAATCTTCGATCTTTTATGGGTGTAGATGAATTACCAGATGCTAGGTACTATATTTTTCCCTGAGTTCTTTTCATTCTTAATTGCCTTGCTATTATTTTCATTCTTAATTGCCTTGCTATTATTTAATAAATATTATCATTAAATAGAAAATGATTTTATTCAAGTAATATTTTTTTAATTATAGTCAATCAACAAATGATGCACAACAAACTTTTTCTTTTGTCCTTATTTTTATTTTTTTGGGCAATATTTTTAGCCGTTGGAGGTCATTTAACACAACCATGACAATAAGACTCCTCCAAACCATCAGGTTAATTCTAAGACTAACACGATCTATACATCCCTTCAATCATTTCTTAATTAACTTACAATCAGCTGTACGATACTTCCAATTCCTATTTTCTCCGACCCTTTCTGTATTTGCCCTTTATGCATGGCCATGGCTAGCTCACAGGATGAGTGCTTGTTCATATTTAAGGGTCGGACGGTTCATAATTCCTTTGGATGGGACTCCGTACGGGAAGTTGGAGGCAGCGTTGGACCCAGACGAACATGGAAGAGGAATTGACATGTGCAGCATAAACCCTTCGTATCTCGGAAAAAGATACAGATATGCTTATGCTTGTGGAGCCCGACGCCCCTGCAACTTTCCCAACACACTCACAAAGGTTACACCCAACTATTACTAATTTCACCGTAAATGTTTTCTTGTCCACTCTCACGAACAAATTCTATGTTGTAAATTCAGGTTGATTTATTAGAGAAAAAGGCTAAGAACTGGTATGACGATGGTTCAGTGCCATCTGAACCATTTTTTGTGGCTCGTCCAGGAGCTACAGAAGAAGACGATGGTTAGTAATTCGACACATGTTCTTTTCCACACTCTTTCTTATATTTGACCACGAATAGTTTTAGTTACAAAAATCGATGATGGCACTACCTAGGAACCAATTTACACAGACGAGAAAGGAAAAGAATCGTTGATAGTATTTTTCCTAGATAATTGTTGTCGGAGTCATATGTTTACAATTGCGGACATTGGCAGGGGTAGTTATATCCATGATTAGCGAGGTAAGTGGAGGAGGATATGCTGTACTTTTAGACGGAAAAACATTCGAAGAAATTGCAAGAGCCAAATTCCCTTACGGTCTACCGTATGGACTGCATGGGTGCTGGGTGCCAAAGAAGAAATAGAAGTGCATGTTTTCCTTGATCGGAGCTGATCGTTGGATATATGGTTATTGCTTGCATATTTATTTATGAAGACGGCGTTAACTACTACTGTCACGATTATAGCGTTACGGTGGTCAATTTGTTATTTCTAGTAATATTAATTTGTACTGAGTTTCCATTTGTGGATGATATATTTGTGGGTTTTGGGGTTTCATGACTTTACAATTCTATTATGTATGTTTATATGTTGCTTTTTTTTTTTTTTTTTGAAGTTTGGAAAAGACTGAATTAATTGATAAGATATCAATTGTAGTACATCACAAAACTTAGCAGAGGCTGTATAACAGCTCCAAGTGAACATAATCTTATCTAGCAGCACTTAATTAAGCAAGTGGATTACAAGTAGTAACTACAATGATCAAGTAATCTCACGTTTCAATAGGCTTTAGAGTTCAATCTTCAATTGATAGAAAGATTAATTGCAACATAGTTTTGTTGACATTTCCAGATTTTCCTTATCGTGGCATTCTGACTTTGTTCTAGATTTTAGCACAGGTATCCTCCGTTTTACTGCTTTGGTGCAAGAATAATTTTGAATTCCTTTCTTTCTGGATGAAATAGGTTAAGCATCCAAATTATTGTTAGGTTTTCTTCTACAAACAACAAAATTTTACATGATTTAGATTAATCCACGTATATTATTGTGAGAAAAAGACATATGTCTTTAGATGACGGATAAGATTTTAGTAATTAGTCACTTCTTCCATAAAAGTTTATTCCAAGATACTTCTTGGAACAAAGATTTTTCACAATAAAAATGTCAAAAAAGCCACAAGTTATATTTTAAAGTCGGCGTAATTCAAAAACAATACTTCTCATTTATTCAATTATAGATAGACATGATTAAGCTCCATCAATTTTTATTGATTCAAATTGAAAATCATTCACCTTTTTTTTTTCTTTTTCTCCTCCTCCCAAATTGGCAGGAATGAGTCCACAAACAAAAACTAGAAATTCTTTGTTCCTCATTTGACCATATTCCTCTGGAAGCTTTCTCATCATCAGATGCTATCCGTGCTAATCAATAGCCTTCTTCTCTGCCCTCTTTCCAGCCCCAGTACATCAGAACGCTGAAATACAACATAATGTTGCATAATGTTGACAGCAAAGGCGTAAAACCAATGTTACTTATTAAGTTTCACTCAAACATACGGAGGAGAAGAAAGAAAGAAAAAGAGAACAATTTGCAGTTTGGGTCAGTGATAGTGGGACTTATCATTGCCAAGGAAATATGTTCCCACTATGGCACAATCAGCCTTATATTACAAGAAAATTCCAAATTACTGACGGAAAATTTTTAACGAAAAATTTTGTAGTAAATTAATGAAGAAAATTGCTTTTCATAGGTAAACTTGTTACAAAAAAAAAGGTATTTTACAACATAAAAAAGCTGTCGTTGAGGAGAAAATGTTACCGCCAAACTTTATTGATAGAATTTGGCGATGAAATAGTAAAAGTTGTAATAAAAATAGGCACCAACGGTTCCCGATAAAAATTGCATAGAAAATTTACCAATGAAAATTTTTTTCGACAGAAAGTCCCTATAAAAAAGTGATTCCGTAGGAAAATTACCTACGAAAATATATTTATGTAGGTAAATTGTTACGAAGTGATGTTTCATAGGAAAATTCCCTATAAAAAAGTGATTCTGTAGGGAAATCACATAGGTAGGTAATTTACCTATGGAATGATATTTTCGTAGGGAATCACTTTACATAAAAAAATACAAACCTCAAAGCTAAGAAATATTTAGGGTATATTTTAGTTAAGCTTTGTCTCTCTCTCATTCTAATCCTAAATCGCTCTTACCATTTTGTTGTCTCTTCTCTCCCTCTTTTAGATTTGCAATTCCATTTATTACCGTGTAATACTCTCGAAGCCCTTGTATTCCACTATAATAGATGCTGAATGTTAGACTTCTAAGTTTCAGAGCACTTCTCAGCGACCTTCATGAGGAGCCTTAGGAGAAAGATTAGCTGGATTCGCGCATAAGGGAGGCATGTGAAAATACTAGGCAAACATGAGCGAGTAGGATCGGACTTGGTGCGAATTTTGGTAAACCATTGGACCTTGTGGAGATTAACTCGACCCAGGCTAAGGTCTTGACAGACTAAGGACTTAACCTATGCTCGGATGAATGGACTACGACTAATAGACTTATTGTGGGAGCATTAGATCAGGTCAATGTACTAGTGGGTTTTGACGAGATCACATTGTATCATCAACGGATAGAGATCATGGGGAGATCTTGGATGATGTGGTAACGACTGGGAGTTAGAATTGTAGTGGAACTAAACATCTTAAGATAGTAGAGTTCTTCGATGATAAGGATGTTAGTTTCCTATTTGAATGTAAACTCTATCTTGTTGTTATCTTATCTTATCAGTTAGAGTCCTATTTAGACGGCAGTGTCATCTAATTGGTCCATGTGATGTAATCTGATAAGGATAGACGTGATCTTAGCACGATCTTAGGTAGTTTAGATTTAGTGGGAATATAAATGTAAATTGGACTCCAAGTTAGGATGCCTATATATAGCTCATTCGAGTTGTGCTCTTCTTATTCAATCAAAGATGTTGGACCAATGGTGGTTGACAAATTAAATCCCTTTATGTTTTGATAATAATAAAATATTTAGAATTAGTTAAGAAATTATTTCAGGTACTACTTGATGAAAGAGTTGTGCAAATCAAGAAGAGCAAGTGTTTTATC
>JAOSBK010000001.1:23498919-23513308 GCA_027568895.1 Erythroxylum shatona | reverse complement strand
TGATGCATTGGATGCTATTCTCTTCTTCCATACTATGCATAACCGAAATTGAGTGTGTAAGAAAGAGTTCTTGCATGTTTTGACTCTCTCCCTCCTTTCGAGCATAAGTGAACCGAAATTTGGAAGAGAAGAGTCTCATTTTTGGTTCATTTTCTTCTAAGAAAATCTCCTCTAAACATTTCTTCTCCTTTCCTACTAAAGGATTTTGTTAACCAAATTGTCCTAGAAGAACAAGAAGTAAATAAAATTTGTTGGGGATACAATAACAAGGAGAAGATAGATTGCTAAGGGAAAAAATTCAAAAGCAAAGTTTTTGGATACAAGAAGAAGGAGAGGATAGTGCAGCGAGGAATTAAAATTGTATTAAAGGAGTCAGTAATACTTTTCATCTTGTTTATGTTTATTATTATCCTTATACCATATCATGTATGGATTGACATGTTGATTTGGACATGTTGCTTCTGTTGCAAAGATGATTTCTAAAAATTTTTGAAATCTACAAATTCTCCAAATATAGCATGCTTTCTTTTTCCAATCCAACATAGAGGATTTAAAGTATTGTTCTAATTACTTTATCATGATTCCTTAATAGAGTAATTGGAATAGTTTGTTTCTAACCTTCAAACTTGAATGGTCCATTTTTCCATAATTTTGTAACCTATGAATTTCCATTCTGTATATGTTTTTTCTATAGTTGTTGAGGAACATGGTTACTAAACTAAAGATCTTTATTGTGTGGTTTGAGCTGATGACAAGATTTGAAGCTAAAAGGATGAAATAATCATTAACTTTCTTGCTTTAAGACATTTGGATGCAACATGCTCACCTAAATTGTATCAGGGGTATATGTATGCAAGAATAACTTAAAATTGTTATCATGATTTAAAAATGTCAAAATCGTGAAAATAATGATCCAACCCATAATTTTTTAATCAATCCAGCCTGTTGAAGAATAAAAATGTTTTGAACTTTTTGTGTTATTTTGAACTTAGTATGTTGGGCTTAGGTTATTTGCTTTGTGAATTTGACATGCACAAATTATGGTTTTTATCTTTGTTAAGTGTTAGCTATTGTCTCTTAATAAGAATAAGGAGTTACAAGTTATAGGGTTGTCATTAATTGTGCTCTTACAATTTGTTGTCAAATGGTTCTTTTAACTTGGTTTTGTGATCTCTTTTGAATTTGGCAGCCTTCTTATCATTCCTGCATATGGAATTTTGAGTAGAATATATGTTGACTTTCCATACAATTCCTTTTCTCTTCAATTGCTTCCCAATTTTCAAGGCTATGTGTACCATATCTTCTATCTACACATGGTGTTGAAGCTCTACCAAATTAGCAATATGTTTGTTGAGTCCATTGAGAAACCTTGCCATGGTGGCTTCTCTATTTTCCTCAACATTTTGCCCTTATCATTGTTATCTCCATCTCTTTATAGTAGTCCTCCATATTATTTGATCCTTGAACAAGACTTTGTAATTTTTGATGCAATTCCCTATAATAGTGGCTAGGAACAAAATGTCTTTTCATGATGGCTCTCATCTCCTCCCATGTTTGGATAGGACATTCTCTATTTCTCCTTCTGCTCATGATCAGTTGGTCCCACCGCACAATGGCATACTCACTAAACTCTATGGTTGCAAGCTTTACTGATACGAAAACCCTAAGAAAACATGGTTCTTGAAACCCCCTAATCCTATTGAATAAAAACCCTAATTCCTTCTATGATAAGAATATGCTAGATCAAACCCCAAATCATAAGTTTGAGACCCAATCCAAAAAAAATCAGAAATCAATTTACATTTCAAGTACTTAATTATTGATGCAAATAAATTTTTTGAATTAACCATGAAGATATTCATGCCTCACTTAAAGAACTTAATTCTAAAATTTTATTAATCATCTAAATCTAGGGTTACATGGATATAATAAGGTATAAATAACTTGATCAAGTCCTAACCTAATAGGAATAGGTTTGCAAGCCCATTTAATGAAAACTAGGCTAATCCTAACAAATCTGGGAGCATCTAGCCCATTGATAATCTGAACCAAGTCCTTTTAGGAATGGGCTAAATACATTAAAACAAATAAGTCTCAAAATAACCCAAACAAACAAAGCACATGCTACTAACTAAAAGACCAACCCATAAATAAGTCCTTGAGCCTAAAATAATAAATAATAAATAATAGCCCAAATTATCAAAAAGGGCCTAAATGGCTAAGTGCAAGCCTTTTCTAATGCCTCCTATAATAAAGTCATAAGCTTGGGCATGCCTTGGTATTCCTCTATGGATGTTTCGGCCTCCTCATGTACTGGACTTGTAATTTGGGCTTGAACAAAAGCTTGTATTGCTTATTTAAGCCTTAAAGCTTGTTGCGTTGTAATTGGACCACTTGCCATATGTAGCTTGTTAGGTTAATGAGTAAGACGTAGACTCCATTGTGAAGGTTGGTTTTATCATCCCCTCCCTCCTCAAAAGGATTCATCCTTGAATCAGACCTTACATTAGTAAAGGGAGAGAGATTAGCAATACTAAAAGTAACATATGCTTGATACTTACCTGGCTAATCAATACTGTAGGCATTATCATTAATTCTCTCAAGCACCTGGAATGGCCCATCGCCTCTAGGATCCAACTTGGATTTCCTTAGCTTAGGAAACCTTTTCTTCCTAAAATGCACCCAAACCCAATCTCCATGCTCAAACCTCAATAACTTACGCCCTTGATTAGCCTTGTGTGCATTTGCTTCATTTTGCTTCTCTATTTGCTACCTTGCTTTCTCATGAATCCTCTTCACCAATTCAGCCTTGTGTTGTCCATCCCTGCTAGATAACTCATATAATGGCAAAGGACATAAATCCAAAGGTGTCAAAGGGTTAAATCCATAAACTATCTCAAATGGTAAATAACCAGTAGTAGGATGAATGTTTCTATTACATGCAAATTCAACTAACGACAAGCATTGTTCCCAATTTTTAAGATTTTTCCCTATAACAGAACACAAAAGAGATCATAAAGTTCTATTGACCACTTCAGTTTGGCTATCTATTTGAGTATGAAAATAGTAGAAAACAAAAGTTTAGTTCTTAACTTCCCAAAGAACACGTCAAAAGTGACTCGAGACTTTACATCCCAGTCTGAAACAATGATTTTTGGAACACCATGCAAATGCACAACATCTCTAAATAACATATCAGCAATATAAGTGGCATCATTAGTTTTATGACATGCAATAAAGTGTGCCATTTTAGTAATCCTATTAACAACCACAAATATGCTATCCCTACCATTTTTTGTCTTAGGCAGCCCTAATACAAAGTCCATAGATATGTTAATCCAAGGATGCTTAGGCATAGGCAAAGGAGTTTGCATACCATATAGATGCGTCTTTAATTTCACTTGTCTACATGCAACACACTTAGAACAGATTTTTTCAATATCTTTTCTCATATTAGTCTAGTCAAAATGTTCACAAAGTATATCATATGTCTTTTGAACCACAAAGTGACCCATTAATCCTCCACAATGTGATTCAAGCACAAGTATTTCACACATAGAGAAAAAAGGCACACAAAGCTTATTCTCCCTAAACAAGTACCCATCATGCCTATAAAACTTTTGAAATGCAGCATGCTCACATGCACCATAAACATTCCCAAAATTATAATTCGAAGCATTCAAATCTCTAATAAACTAAAATCCAATCATTTTAGAACTCGAAGTATGGATTAGAGTGTACCTTCTTGATAATGCATCAACCACTACATTTTCCTTATCTTGCTTGTACTTGATCACATAAGGAAACGTTTCAATGAAATCTAGCCATTTCGCATGTCTCTTGTTCAACTTACCTTGGCCCTTCAAATGCTTGAGTGATTCATGGTCAGAATGAACCACAAACGCCTTTAGCCATAGATAGTGTTGCCAAATTTCTAATGCTCTCACCAAGGCATATACAACCTACTTGGAACTAGATGAATTGAATACAATGTCATAATTGAATTCAATTCACCTGTTTGGAATAGAAAAATAACCATGAATTGAACTCATATGTGGAATTGAAACCTACTCTCCTTAGACATTCAATTCAGCCAATAATTCATGTCATTTCAATTCCAAGAGGCTACTACTCTTTTTTTTGAACGTTGAAACCTTTATCTTCCCATAATACCCATGCTCAACTTCACAATAACATTAAGAAAATGATACCTTTTCACTGTCTTCTTGTTTCCTTTTCCACTGCCATAATCAATCATCAGGCATTAATAAATAAAGTTCTTCAGGTCTCACTTACTCACTCTCTCACTCTTGTTGATCCATTATATCGTTTTTGATTTTTCTCAAGAAAAAGGGAACACTTCAAAAGTTATTGTGAAGTAAAAGAATGGACACTCTTAAACTTGCTTCTCATGTTCTTGCTCTGTTTGAGGACGCTGGACAACTCCGAAAAGCCTTTGAAGATCTACCTACTTTTTTTTTAGATTTTCTTTTTTCTTTTTTTTGATGATATTCTTTTTTGATGATATTCTTTTTACTCTTTTTTTATGATTATTTATTTTCTTATTTTTGAAAATTTTATTTTTCAGATAATTTGAAGTTCACACAAATAAGTATGGAAGCAAAAAAAGTTGCAAAGCAATTTTCAGAAGCTGGATGCTCTCAAATTTCGATAGTGTAACTTGCTCTAGAAAGCTTGGATTTGAATGATTCCAAAATAAAGAGAAAGAAGAGATTCTAAAATTGAAGAAACAACTATTATTCGGCTAAAACTTAAACAAAAAGTGAACAAAACAATGGATGAAAAATGGAAAGAGAAGAAGAACAAAAATACACAACAAAAGGATAGTTATTTTTAAATCCAGCAACCAAAGCACTCTGATACCAAATAATGTGAGACCCAATTGAAACTTGTCCTAGAGAACCTTAAACAAGATGAAACTATGCTCAAGAACAGATAGAATCAAACACACACGAAAGCACAACAAACAAAATTGAAAAGATAGAAATAGAACACCAAGAGAAAAGGGGTTAAAAGAAAGATGTCAATGAAAATAACCCTAAGAGAACCTATCTCTTAGAACCTTAGAAAGAATGTTGGTCAATGGAAAGAACCCTAGGGGAACTTTTCTCTTAGAACTCTAACCTTGGGACACCACAAAGGAAGGCCACTATTTTGATAAGCCAAGTATTCTCAAAGAATACAAAGAGAGCAAGAAAGCTGTCAATATTATTTCTAATTGAAAAATCCCCTTTCAAAGTACATAGAGGTGTCTATTTATAGGAAAAATAATGTCTTAAAGAAGAAACTAAATAAAAGGAAACCAAATCAATCCCTAAAAGGAAACAAAATAAACTTAGAAAGATATTGACTAGATGACCTTATTTAAAGGAAAACAAAAAAGAAAACTAATTAAAACATGATCTAAACATATTGGGCCTTATAGATCATGTCCTTCTCCTTATTTTTAGGTGGCACATGGTTATCACATAGTATTTTAAGTGTGTTCTCCCAATTGGACTCTATGTGGGCCCTTGGACACTTCATGTTGCACTTCGAAGAGCAAGAAAATGCTTCTTGGACCTTTATGAGACGAAATCTGACTCAATAGCATGGGCTCTATCTCTTAAAGGTCTTGGATCAAACAATTCGATGCTTATTTCATTACTTTGGCCCTAGCTCTTGTCATTAGGCCTTCAACATCTTGTAATAGATCTTTAGGAACATTAGACTTGAATGTTAGGCCTTTGATATGGTAATTTCGTTCAACCCCTTTCCTTGCACATTCAGACTTTAAATCTGAGCCAATTTTAGTTCCTAAGCCTCCTTTTGCAAGCTCACGTCCATGCAAGTCATGTCCTAGGATTACTTGAGGTAGACCACACCATGTATGCTTCTCTTCTTTTCTTTCATATGCACATAGTTCTTCATCAAAAACCTAGCTAGAAGAATTCATAGTGTATTTGGTAAGATTAATAATGAGAGAAACCTAATTCAATATACAAATCCTTAAGGAAGTTGAACTTGTAATCTTTGCCAAACTCGGATTTCAATATTATGGAAGATTCTTAAGGGCAAGTTCAACATATCTCCCAACTGAAAAATAATTTAAAGCTCAAATTTTAGGTGCAAATAACCTAATGATTTAAGTTTATTCACACAAAATTTTAGCCCAATCCAATGGATAGAGCTTTAGATATAATCCCAAGATTGTCGAAAGGTTTATTTAGAAATCCACTGCTCTGTGGAAAAGAAATTCAATCCAAATTCAACTTGATTTTTACCCCAATTTATATTGGTCTTGAGGAGGTGGAAGAGAGATCATACTTCAAGGTAGATTTGGAAACTTCAAGGACAGTGTAAGAAGTTTCCACATAGATGTACGCATGAGTTGGTGGTGTAAGCTTTCATCTGTGGCATCCAAGGTGGAAAGGAGGGTGATATGGCATGGTGAGGTGGCTGACCACTGGATGACATCATCATATGACCAATGGAGGGCTGCCACATCATCAAATCTTTTATAATCTTCCAAGAGGTTAATGTCGAAGTTTTGTACTTATTGATGAAATCGATTAGATTGACGAAATCCATTTTACGCTACTGATAGAAAATCCTTCAGGAACTAGGATTCCTAATCCTAGTTGGATTTGGATTAGTCATCATCCATAATTTTTGTCACCGATTTAACTTTTCTCCACGAATCGTCAAAATAGGAAATCCTAGTCAGAGTAGGATTCCTGGTCCAATTAGGATTCATAATCCTTGTAGGATTAGGATTTCTGCAACTTCGACCATTCTTGCTCATTTCTACCTCCTCATTCCAAATATGAACTCTATCTGTGCTAATTCTACCTTGTTTAACTGATATTCTTCTTTTCATGTCTAAAAGTACCTATAGAGCACAAAGTAAGATAAGTTAATCATTTTGTACAAAAAATGGGAACAAATATTGCGTGTGAAGGTATTAAAAAGATAAGAAAATATGAGTGTATCATGCTCTAAAGGCAATCATCTTCGGCACTTTTGTACAAACTTTATTTTGATTAATAAACTGAAAGGTAATTTTTCATTAATTTAATGTTCGTTTATGTATGAATTGATGTCGATCTTAAATCGAATTAATAATGTCCATGATACAAAACATAACATGAAGGAAATCATGATGAAATCATGATAATGAAATTCCTATCACGTGCAATTATGTTAGTATCTAAATAATCCCTAGTCATAGGACTACTAAGATATTATTAATTCAGATAGACTAGCATATGTTGTAATCCTTAATTTGATCAAGCAGTGGATCTCACAAGCTATTAGCATGAGGTGTTTAGAGTTCGCATGTGGATGCTTGCTAAGAGTAGTAAGTACATCAGATGATGCACTATGAAATTATGATATGGATGATCTATCAAATGTTAATGGTTAATCTCATCATAAAAATGGTGCAAATATCCTTATATTTGAGGTACTCAAGGATGTCTTGGATATTGATCCTATGCTTTAACATCCTTCCTTGTAGCCTCAAGACGAGGTCACTCATAGGTGGTGATTGGGTACAACTAATGGTTTTTGAAGGTAATTTGTTGGCCAATAGGGGAGTCACCACTCCTAATAAGTCAAAGTTGTCATTTAGGAGTCTCTAACCAAAGCAATTATATGTCATGAAGAGAGCCTTCAATGATACATAGAGTAATGAGATCCCAAGATAAGAACTACTATCACTTGGACTAGATGTGACGTAGTCAGTCTAGTGGGGGTTGATATATAGCCCCTACTCTAAACCAAGTGGGGTATAATATAGTGAAAGTAAGAATTACAAGGTAATTGTCTATGGAAAGGTTTGTAAGTCAAAGAATCAACTATCTAAAAGTTTGTGTATTAATCCACTTAAATTTTGGTAAATTGGCATCATGAAACGATTCTTGATTTGCTTGAATTAAGAGTTAATTTAAGTGGCATGAAACCAACCATGATTTCCTCAAATTAAAGTTAATTTAGGTGCCTTATGTTAACAAGTTCTTACACACTTAAGTGAGAGGATAAGTTGTCTAGAAGAGTTATAGAGTGAGAGAGAAGTGGTCTTGAGCATTCTTCATATAATTTATGCAATTGTTGCATGAATCTAAATGTATGCAAGATATTTTAAATCTATCTTTCCATTTGAGTATCTATTTGAAGTCATCAAGTTTGGTGTTCTAACCAAACAACTCGTACAAATTGTGTAATTTTTTCTGAATTTCTTTCACAAAAACGTTTATAATGTGTTATATCATGTTTCTATCAAAGGCAATTGCAAATGAGTGTTATTTTCTATTTTATTTAGAGTTAATATCCAGTCTATTCATATGTTGGTTTTTGGAAATTTTAGAAAAATTGAATGCATATGTTGATTTTGAAAATTTCATAATAATTTTTGTAAAAATTGTTTTTATGATTTTCTTTCACAAAAATGTTTATAAGATATCATGTTTCTGTCAAATGAAAATCCAATTAAATGTCATTTCTTATTTTAATATGAGTTTAGTTTTAGCCTGATGCATGTATGAAGTTCTAGGAGACTCTAGAAATTTAATGAACATACCTACTTGTTAATTCCAGATTAATTTTTATAAAAATTGTTTTTATGAATTTTCTACATGAACATGCAAGATACGATGTTTCCACATGTATGAAATGCATGACACTTGTTGTTAAAGTAATTATTTTATGTATGCATGATGTAGACTATGACTTGTGTTAGAAGTAATATGACAGGTTTCATACACATGTGATATGCTGGCTAATTTCACTAACATAATAAATAATTTTTAGGAATTAGTCTCTGGAATTTTTTTATTAAACAAATTTAGAATGTGTATAAGACTCTAGAAGTTTCCAAAATTAATTCAATTAATAAATTAAGCTAAAGTCAACATTGGTCAAATTTTTTAAGAGTTGATAAAGTTTACTTGTTTAATGACTTATGATGTATGTGTTTCAGTTATAAGACCTTAATAAAGTTTTTATGGTAAGTGCATGTGCTTGAAGTTAGGGTGCTAGAAATTTTCCGGAAATTGAATTGGTCTTTGTAGTGTCTGCTAGTTTAACTTATTTATCTTGATGATTTTGGTCGTCAAAACATTTTTGAATTGTGTCGAAATTGTCTAGATAAATTTGAGATGATCTAGGGATATTATAGATGACTAATTGATGTTCAAGAATTTTGAGAACCCTAGGGATTAATTTAGAATTAATCCAAGTAGGGTATTGTGTTTCTAGTGTGACTAGAAAAAGATATGTATATTAGAATTAAAGTATTCAATTTGGACATCCAAATAATTAAATTTTAGGGTTCCTAATCAAATCACATTCATAATTCCAATTAGTCGAGACTAACACGAGTGTCTAATTTGGTTCAAGAGTTGAATCGAATCACAAGCTTTAGATGCATAGTCAAGTCACAACCTAAATTAAACCTCCTTTGTGTAATATATACATTAGATGCATTTTAAGGATGATTATGGACTTAGGCTCAAATTTTAATTGAATTGTCCATAATCTAAATATATATATATATGTGATATATATATATATATACAAATACACACACACACACACACACACACACACACACAATATCGTCCAAGTATTGGTGAGACCTAATAATAAATCCCTTAATTGAAATATTAAAATTTACACCTTCCATTGATATGGTAAGAACAAAAGTTCTTTTAAAGTTAGGTTGTTGTGCAAACTCAAGCCCACTCTACACAAATATGTTCAAACCATGGAAATTAGATTTTTGGATTAATAGGATAGTCCTAGCTAGAAGCGTGGATTTGTTGGCCAAATCCAAGGTCAATGTGGATAAAAGTAAAGTTGGGTTGTATACATCGAATGTATAAAAATCAAGAGTTGATAACCAAATGAGTGTGTTAAATCAATAGTTGATGGAACTAGTCGATAGTTGCATAACATACTGTAATTGACATAAATGATACCTACTGATTGATTTAAGGTAGCTTGTTGGGCAAACCCAAGGTCATTCTTAGTAATATGGATGTCAACTCATTAAGAAAACTATAAGTTTTCTTGAATTCGTAATGAGGGCTATGGATTTGGATAAAAATAATGGGACCTATAATGCATGTGTTTAAAGTCCTTATCCGAATGCATTATTGTACATTCTAACACTTTCTCTCATTCTTCTAAGTTATTGAATCACCACTACGTCTTCTTCTAGTGTGAACCTATCTTATCTATTAAACTGCAACAAACTCACAGGACCTAACTTCTTAGATTGGTAGAAGAATTTGAGAATTGTTATCAAATATGAGAAACTAATATATGTCCTAGATGAACCACTTCTCAATCCCCCTGCTATCAATGCATCTGATGAGGATCAGAAAGCTTATATGAAGCTACCAGATGATAGTGAGCTGGCTAACTGTATAATGTTGGCCTTTGTGTCACCAGAACTACAATAGCAACATGAGTCCAAATACAATGTCACCCTCCAACAAGCTCAAAGCACAATTTCAGATTTATGCACAAGCTTTTTTTTCACAAGAACTTCAAGAAGATGTGTGCGCACATTGGAGGCATCAAACCAAGAGAGCTAACACTTAGCTAACTTTCACAAGCACATGTCTAATCAATGAGCTTGAGCTTATTTTATATTGTAATGGGCATGTGGACTTCTATTGGGCTTTATCATGGGCTGATTTTTGTTAAGTGTGCATGCTCTTCATTAAAAAGGCATGTGCATGTTTTATTTTATGCAACCAAGTGTGTGGGCCTAGTTTAAAAGCCTAATCGGCTCCTCTTCAGTTAGCTTTTTGATTTTCTTATTTCTTTGTTTGATTTGGACTAGGATTATTCAATTTTAATTAGTTTTGAAGCCCAATCATTGTGGGATCTATTTTTGGGCAGATTTGCTTTAAGGTTTGTATTGAACAAGGTTATTTAAACCCTTGCTTTAGGTATGAACACCAAAATAGACGTGAATACAATCAGAAGACATTCTTTAAGAGAGAATTCATATTCTTGCTTGTTTTACCTTAAGGATTGATTTAACTTATTAAGGAAGTTCTAACTTGTGGCGTTAATTGAATTCCTACAATCTATATATTCTTTGTTACCACTTCCTTGCTATTTTGGGGGGTGAAGGGTCTTGTTAAATTGATTGAATTTAGGTTTGGGAACAATCATTGAAACAAAGGTGATCTAGGCATTGATTCTAGGTTGTTGTTGTATCATCTTAATGATGCAACTCACCAAGGCAATAGAGTCTTGAGGATGCCAATGGCTTCAATTACAAGGTCACGCTCCAACAAGCTCAAAGCAAATTTTCATATTTACGCATAAGCTTTTATCACAAGAATTTCAAAAAGTTTTGTTGATCAGGCTTGGGGAAGAGCTTAGGAAGATGCCTAAATGTGTGTGCACATTGGAGGCATCAAACTAAGAGGGCTAACAGTTAGCCAATTTTCACAAGCACAAGTCTAATCAATGGGCTTGGGCTTATTTTATATTGTATACTTCTTTTAGGCTTTATCATGGGTTGATTTGTGCTAAATGTGCATGTGCTTCATTAAAAAGTCATCTGCATATTTTATTTTAAGGAACCAAATGTGTGGGCCTAGTTTAAAAGCCCATTCTGCTCCTCTTAAGTTAGCTTTTTAATTTTTTATTTCCTTATCCGATTTAGACTAGGATTAGTCAATTTTAATTGGTTTTGAAGCCCAATCTGTGTGGGATTTGTTTTTGGAAAGATTTCTTTTAAGAAAGCGTTTCTTGATGTCTTGGGCTTTCTTTAGGGTTTTTAGGTTATTTTTGTTAAGGTTTGTATTGTACAGGGGTATTTAAACCCTTGCTTTAAACATGAACACCCACCTAGACATAAATAGAATTAGAAAGCATTCTTCAAGAGAGAATTCAGATCCTTGCTTGTTTTACCTTAAGGATTGATTCAACTTATCAAGTAGGTTATAACTTGTAGCGTTAATTCAATTCCTACAATATTTATACTCTTTGTTACCAATTCCTTATTGTCTTGGAGGTAAAGGGTCTTGTTAGATTGATTAAATTTAGGTTTTGGAATAATCATTGAAATGAAGGTGATTTAGACACTGACTCCAGGTTGTTGCCGTATAATCTTAATGATGCAACTCACCAAGGCAATCTGACTTGAGGATGCCAATAGGTCCAATTACAAGGTCACACTCCAACAAGCCCAAAGCACAATTTCATATTTATACACAAGCTTTTGTTTCACAAGAACTTCAAGAAGATTTGTTGATCAAACTTAGGGAAGAGCTTAGGAAGATGCCTAAGTGTGTGTGCAAATTGGAGGTATCAAACCAAGAGGGCTAATTGACTGATACAAGAAAAGGAGACCATTAAAGAAAATAAGAACAAAGACCCAACTGATGTTCGATCATAAAAAGAAAGCATGTCATATTTGGAGAACCGGTAGATTTTAAAACTTTTTAGAAATCTTATTCACAGCGAAAGCAATATATCCAAATCATTATGCCAATCTATGCATGGTATAGTATAAGGATAATAATAGACATAAATAAGATGAAAAGTATTACTGACTCCTTTTCTACATGATAAAGAGTATTACCGACTCCTTTGCTACAGCTTTAATTCCTTGCTGTGCTATCCTCTCCTTTTTTTTGTATCCAAATCCTTTGTTTTGTCAATCTATCTTCTCCTTGTTATTGTATCCTCAACTAATTTGATTTACCTCTTATTCTCCTAGGACAACTTGGTTAACAAAGTCCTTTGGTGGAAAGGAGAAGAAACACTTTGGAGGAGGATTTTCTTAGAAGAAAGAAGGAAACAATGAGACACTTCTCATAAAAAGTTTCGGCCATACATAGGTGAGAGGAGAGAGTTGGTCAAAACAATGCAAGGACCCTTTTCTTACACTACTAATTTCCGTTATGCATGATAAGAGAAAAGAGGGGGAAGCATCCAATGCGTCACACTTTTCTTTATTCAAACATAAAGAAGCCATTAAATGAGACTCATCTCATTTGTTTTAAGATGGCTATATGAAAAGTCCAATAACCTAATATTATAATGTTAATTTTGGTTTTTGATGATGTAAGAAGGAAGATGGTCCATCCAATGTAAATCTTTCTTTTTTAATCCAATCAATGTTAATAGGTTATACGCTAACATTAAAAGATAACCATTAAACCATTTAATGGTAAGTTCATAACTCTATTTAATGATGATAAACCATAATAAAGACCATCTTTATTTAGCATTTTAATGTCAAATGAACAGCTGCACATTCAACCCTAATAACTAAAATTGCTCCTTCATTTCTTAAAAAATTTGTTTTAATATAATTAATCCAATCAATTACATTAGACCAAAGTCTAGCCCATTTCTAAATGAACATTTGGGCTTTTAATTAACCATTAATTAGTGCAAGCCCAAGCCCAACATTCAATTATGGGCTTCTAAAACCTCCATTTTTATTTCTTACTTAGCTTGATAACGTTTCTTGAAGCCAAGTGGGGAATCTTATTGGACTTTGATAGTTCAAGCTCCAATAAGCCTAGAATTAATTTGATCTCATTAGAATTAATTCTAGCTTATTAACTAAATGTTATACCACTAAAGAAAATTAGTTAAACTCTTGAATTATTAAATATTATGAGAAAACATATTTTATGTCCAATTGCAAACCCTATTTAGAACTTTATTATAGCCCCATCTGCACAATAAAGGATAAAATTACTGTCTTGCCCTTATGTTGGTTTTTCCTTCTAGATCTCCCATTTTACTTTATATGATGATTAACAAATAAGATCTCATCTTGGTGTTAAGACTTGATGGGTAGCTAGTCCATCAAACTACTGGCGCTAGTTTAATCACCGAATCTCCTTTAAACATCTAGAAGTGATGATAGCATTATAAACTCTATATTTGAGTGAATGTTCCTTGATACATGTTTCAATTGATAATTCCAACATGTAGACACTAGATTAATACTCTGTAAAAATCCATTCTGATTATATCAAGAATTATAATGAAACACATACGAGTTCACCACTCATCAAGATTGTGGTCCATAATAAGCAAATGGTTAAGTTGTATGTTTGAGATTAAAGTAGTGGCCCACTTTATTCTTGAAAACATACTTGATTCTAGATTCATTTAATAGTGCCATTATCAATAGTCAACTACTATTGTGATAACAAACTCATCATTCCCTTTAAGTAAACTTCTTTACTTATATGGAGATAAATCGTGACACTACAATCTAAACTATAATCAAGCGACCAACTTGATTATTCAACTATGAATCCATTAATTTAGATTCTTATAATATACATGTTTCCCATACATCTCTATGTATATGTATATTACTTACAAAAGAATCTTG
>JAOSBK010000001.1:23439040-23453484 GCA_027568895.1 Erythroxylum shatona | reverse complement strand
TTTCTGCTTCGCATACTTCGTCTGCTTTTCTGCTTCGCATACTTCGTCTGCTTTTCTGCTTCGCATACTTCGTCTGTGTTTTCTACTTCTTCTGTTTTTCAACTCCGTCTGTTTTTTAACTTCGTCTATTTTTCAACTCCGTCTGTTTTTTTAACTTCGTCTGTTTTTCAACCCCGTCTGTTTTTCAACTTCGTTTGTTTTTCAACTTCGTTTGTTTTTCAACTTCGTCTGTTTTTTAACTCCGTCTGTTTTTGAACTTCTCTTGTTATTCATCAAAATCATTTAATAAAATTCATTGGACTTAACATTGTTGAAATCAAATTACCAAAGGTATGAGTATGTTTGGGGATAATGATATTCACATGATTGGGTGATTGAATTACAAAATGAAAATGAGCAGAAGATATGAAGTTTGGTGAAGTACCCAGAATTGTCATCGAACATGCATTTTACATAGTCCAAATAACTATTTATGAAAAAATAAGTTTTGTAATGTTTCTGAATTGTGTATTGCATAAATGGGTTGTTCAGGTTAAATGTCTGCATATAGGCATATCTAGAATTTGGAAGCAAATGCTGTTTTGGAGCATACTTTGAGTAGAATTAGATGGTCTCATTCCACCGTTTGTTTTGTTTGACTTTCTGGTATTGATTGATTTCTAAATGTTTATATGAATGTGATTGATTGGGTTAGTTTCTAGACGAAAGGTCCGACGAATGTGTTGTATGAATGAAATATTGAAGTGCTTATTGAATATGAATTAGATAAACTAAGTGTACGTAATTTGATTGTTAAATATGTTCTGAAAGTTCATTTGCATATGAATGAAAGTGTGAATGCTGAACTCTAGTGTTGAATACTGGACTAAGGTCTGATGATATGTGAATGTGAGTGAATGGGAATATGCAAATGTGATTGATGCAGTTTAGGAATGCATGAAACATAATGGTTGTTGTGACTAGAGTAGCCACCGAATAGAGTTTAAAGCTCAACGAGTGAAAATGAGTTGCGAGTTCAAAAGTGATTCAGAGCCTCAGGCTCAACATTGAATGAGCCTGGTATCCCCCAAGTGGATAAGGTATAGTTATCAATGAGCCCTATATGGGATAGTTTAAGCACTCGGTCATGACAAAGTAACAAATGAAAAGTAGGTCTCATGTGCACTGTACATGCATAATATGGGTGACTAAATAGTATTGAATGTGAAGTATGAAATGTGTAATGATGTCAACTATATGTTGTGGGACTGGGTGAGCCATCGATGATGGTCTCTCATTGAGTATGCAAAACTCACATAAAATTTGCAAATATTTTCAGGATTAGAAGAATACCCTATTAGGTAAACGCGAGTACACCTATTGCATGCAAGTGAGAGATAGAGGTCGGGATCAGTTCGCGGTTGCATTTGTGTTTTCCTATTTTTGTAAAAAGTTGTATATTCTGAAACTATTGTACAAATGATTTGTGTTGTAATGTAAAGACATTATGACTAAAATGTTTCGTATTTGTAATGGGCCCCAAATAGCTATTGAAATTCTATTGATTGTATTGTTATGATTTAAAAAATTTACAAATAAAGTGGGCCCGATTTGAATTATGGATTTTCGCAAAAATGTGTGTATGTTGTATTTTAAAAAAAAATCAATTTATGCCAATTTTTGACTGACTGAGTGCCTTAGCATGCCACCCTCGAGGGATACGGACTTAGATATCAACCAAGATGTCAGGTTTGGGTCTTGCGGGAGTGGGGTGCTACATTTATATGGTACTAGAGCACAAAAGTACTATCTTATATGGGCATTTTTTTAAAATATGTGTCAATTTACATGCATTTTAGTCATGTCATAGCAGACAATGACAACTAATCCCTAGTCTGAGTCGCATAAGTATGAGTCACGCGCATGAGCATATATTAAGTGTTTAAGCTGATAGAAATAGTGAGAAAAGTGATGAAATGTCACAATGTGAGGAAATGAAGGTTGTGGATATTTAGAAATGAGAAATAGTATATGGTAAAGGTGATAGATAATGAATCAATGTATCTATATTGGTGGATATATTGTTGAATACGACATCAAAGTTATACTGTGGTGAGATGTCCTTGGATGTCATAAAGATGTGAATAGACTATTAGGGATTGCTTGAGGAGAATAAAGATATCAGTGGAAATGATAAAATTAAATTGTATAAGTAGAACGTAATGAAAATAGAAATTTTTATGACCTTGAGAAAAAGAAATTGGAGTTGAAGTGCTTGTTTGATTCATGTGACAAGAGTTATAATCCCCCATAACAATATATTAGTGGAATTGAGATTAGCATTGTATGATGATTTTATACATTTATAATCTTGAGTTGATTGATGAAGTACATATGGAGGATGAAATAAATGGCAATAGGAAGATAAGATAGAAATGAGGGAAGAAAAAGAGGGGAATGAAAAAGACATAATTGACTTTACAAGAGATAAATGATGTGTACTAAGGAGAAAGTTAGAAATGCAAATAAGAGAGGATTTTATGTATGGAAGGAGATAAAGAAAAAGATGATGAATCAAATAAGAAGAATTGATGCACTCGATATGGTAGTTGACTCATTACAAGATGAGGTAGCCTCAGAAGAAGTAAATTATGGAAAATTGGAGTAAAAGTGATGTTAGTTTGTTTGATAATGAGAGGAGGAAAGTGCAGGGTGCGATAGTGGACAGACAAAAATAGGTTTTTGTAACAATCCTGTGGGGATACCCCAATCACAGGTAGGAACAAAGATAAAATTGTTATCTAGAATCAATTGGAATTCAAGTATCATTAACGAATGTTATTAACTGGAAAATTGACATAAATACATCTCTAGATAAGATGTAATGATTTTGGATGGTATATACAAAGGTATTAGCGTAAATGATATAAAGGATGTTCAAATCACATAATTTATGGCATAAATTGATCGTACTGAGATATTATGAAAGGTTGAAATTGATCTTCTTGAGGTACTAAGAATGACTAATAAGTAATCATGGAAAATAGTTGATTGCTAAGGATTTCATGAGCAGTATCGAGGATAGTATCAAGAAATCTTCTTCCAAAGAAGAATTTCATTGAGATGGGTTTAGTAAACCAGATGACTCAATTTAAGAATGATTAATGAGAGAACAAATCAGAAATGAGTAATTAATGAGTCAAAAGTGAATATTGGAGTCATATCCCTAATGAAGACTCAAGCATAAGAGTTAGAAAATGCCACTGAGAGTGTATGAATTTTGTTGATGTAAAGTATCCAAATAATTAATGGATTCTTGAATTTGAGGTGACATTAAGTATAAAAGATATAAATCAGATTTGGTGAATGGGTTACTAACACAAGAAATTGAGATATCAAATAACTTGAAATGTGCAAAGAAGCTAGTATGAATGAGCAGACAATAGAGAAATTCGATGTGAAATCATAAGAAATCGAATAAACTATAAAAATCATTTGAGAAAGGGAGTTACTTAGGAAATTAAGAATGACTTGCAGTGATACTACTTCACTGAGGAATTAGTTACTTAATGAATTACGAAAACAAATCATGGCCATAAAGAGTCTTAAGTTATATCTGTTGGAGTTAACAATGCTGCAGACAATATTGTCATATTGAAAGTTAAAGTGATCCAAGAAAAATTATATCAGTTAGTGACTATGATCATAGATGGTATTTTGAGAGTGTTCCAAAAGTAAAGAGAATATAATGAATACTAGAGGAAAAATATGTAAAATATATGAGTGATGATTGTATAAAGACTTTTTGAGGAACTATAGCCCTAATGTTAATTATGCCATTCAGATTTGGAGATTTTGCAGTATATACAATAGAGTTTCTCATTAGAGATTAAGATAGAATCTATTGCAGCATTATAAAGTGATTCTACGTCCATAGGGACAATTATAGCCTCATGAGTTGAATTTGGATACCCAATTTGAAACTTGCTGCAATAGCAATTGCTTTGAAAGCTTGGAGACATTATAGGTAAAGAAAAATTTTGGATATATGAATATACAGACTAATAATGATTGAGGTAGTTATTGACTTTAAAAGGAATGTACAAATGAGTACTATACTAGTAAAGGTAGTGTGTAATCTGATACATTGCACA
This sequence comes from Erythroxylum shatona, assembly GCA_027568895.1. Classification (NCBI taxonomy): domain Eukaryota; kingdom Viridiplantae; phylum Streptophyta; class Magnoliopsida; order Malpighiales; family Erythroxylaceae; genus Erythroxylum; species Erythroxylum shatona. The sequence continues at coordinate 23,449,351 of JAOSBK010000001.1, read as the reverse complement.
GACAATTCTGTAATGGAATAATACAAATTCAGATATTAAGGTTACCAACCCTAGTGCAATAAAGAGCATAGAATGTCGAGTTAAATTTTGGGCGATTCAAAGTACTATTAGCTATTGAAATTTAAGATTAGTTTCACATGAAAGGAGTAATGAAACCTAAAAGACAAGGATTCAAAATTACAAATCCCATAGAGGAATTGAAAATGATTCTGAATTTTTGAGTTTGAATTGGAAGGAGGATATTTTGTGATTGAAATAAGAAGTATGTGCACCAGATAAAAATGATTGAGCAAAGAGATTGCTAGAGAAGCCTAAGGAACGACCTAAGCCAGACATCCTAGTAGGAATATGTTGAAATAGTATTTTGCTGCTAATGATGTAGGAACAAGTGTCTGAATGGTTGAATTACTGATTCGAAGCCTTTTTGTTCTTACCCTCGAAGGTCAAATAAAAAATTTAATTCCAACGATTGCAATATAGAATGCAACCTCGAGTCATCTCACTTAATCAAAACCTAATGAATTAGACCTAAGCTAGCCTAAATGTCATGAAATGCAAATTAAAGTAGTAAAGAAGGGGGTTTTGAATCTTTTAAAAAACTAAAAAAATTGAATGAATTGTAAGAGAAATGTGTAAAAAGTATTTTTGGATTTTAGGAATAAAAATTTGAAAGTTAAAGACAATAATCAAATGTAATAGAATCCTCTTGAAAAATGAGCTTTGGCTATCATAGTTAGAAATAAATCTTGGTGGGAGTGAAAATCACTAAGTTTCAAATGATAATCCTTAAAGAACTCTTTAAGTCCAAGGTTATAATCAATGAATTCCATTTCTTAAAACCTTGTTCAATGCATCTTAGTGTGTGCAATGGGTAAGTCAATGCAAATGGTCATTTTGGGATATAACATCACCTCAATATCAAACACAACTAGGCAGATAAAAGAGAATTAACCAAATCACAAATAGACATATATGAGACTTCATATATTCAAGTTCCAAGTTCTACATTAACAAAACCCAATAACACATTGAATGTTCAACTCTTGATTAAACTCTAATCAAGAATATTCAACTACAAATTACAAATCCTAAGCCTAGGAGTTCATAACAATGTAGCTGAACATGATTAACTACTCCCCTTTGAAGCCCATTAAACTCTAGCCATTGTTACATCTTTAAGAGGAAAAGGTGCCTAGCCAATCATTGCTTTAGGAGAACTCACAACCAGAAACCCACTGGAAGCATCCATGGTAGCAGCTGAAGGTGGAGGAGTTGATGATGAAAATGGAGGAGAGGAGATGATGAATGTTCGAAGGTTGAGAGAGAGTGAGTGTGTTATGTATATTGAATAAGTGTTGACTGCTTCTTAACCTAATATGATAGGTTTTAAAAGAAAATGGGTTTGGATCCGGTTGCACAGTGGGTAAATTTTTTAAAATGGTTTGGGTATTCGAAGGTTCGCAGCGACGACAGATAAGTTCATTGCAGCGAACTTTTCCCAAAAGTTTTAGCTTGGTTACTAGTTCTTTCACTGAGACAAAAGAATTAATTTTCGTCGCGGCGAACTTTTCTCGAAAGTTCTACCTAGAATTCTTCGTACTTCGCTGTAGCGATAGATCCCTTTTGCCATGGCGAACTTCCTGTTGCACCTATTCACTTGTTGACTTGACTTCAGCCTTCTTTGACTCTACTTCTTCTTCTTCTTCTTCTTCTTTGGTCTCTTCTCCTTGAATCTCCTACAATGAAAGAATGGTAGTTTGCAGTATCAATTGTTCTAAAAAAATTAATTAGTGCAATTACTGATTTGTGACAATTTAACTCTCAAACTACATAAAATAAAGGTAGACACTCAAGAGTTAATTTAAGCATGAAATCTAGAAATAGGAGCCAAGAAGTGTAGGAAAAGTCATGAAAATATCACCAATTTATATAATAAACTTGGGCTCAATCAAATTCCCCCACACTTAGACCTTTGTACTCCTGGACAATGTTTATAAGAGTCAAAGAGACAGAAGTGCAAAAGAAAATTCTGACCATGCTTAAATAAGAGTAGGAAATTGACAAAAATCTCTTTCTCAGAAATCAATCAAAGCAGACTGAAAGAGTGCCAAGAAAATAAACACTATAAGAATTTAATCCAAGAGATTGAACAAAAGAGATTTCATTTAAGGCAAGGTGTTTGCTCTCATCTCACTTGTTTTTGGGATATTTTTACTCTAAAATCTACTTAGTCCATTCTCTACCATAAGCTTGTGATAGTTCTACCTATCCACTATAAGAACTATAATTTTAAAAATCAAGAGGACTTTTTAAGGTTGTATTGCACGGAAGGCTAGATTAAATGGATGGAATAGATGAACGAAGAAAAAATATGAGTACATGCACCACAATTATGAAATAGATGTCAACTGTTAGACAATATTTACACAAATGACAACATAATTTATTTCTTAACCCCCTTTTTTATTATTATTCTACTGAGAATATTTTCTTTTGAGAACATATATATATATATATATTTATATATATTTCTTTTTTTGGAAATTGTTCTCTTTCTTTTCTTTTTTCATTGGCTTTTCTCAATAATCAATTTCTTGAGATAACTAGATGAAAACGAGAAATAAATTATTGACACCATAAAAAGATGTGTGCATGTACTAAAAAATATGGCTCAAGGGGATAAAATGGATAGGTGTTTATGAGGTTTGTGTTTGGGTTAATAGGGTTTTGAAAGAATGCCTCTATCATGTTAACAAAATTTCTAGTTCATCAAGCTCTGATTAAGAATTAAAAAAAGTTATAGAGAGATATGAAATAAGCAGATACACACAACAATGAAAGAACTCAGGCCTAAATATCCTTCCAACAAACTTAATATCTCATTTAACAATCTCAAGGTTTAAAAACATAAAGTGCTACTTTGTCAACATACTCTCACTTACTTCGTGTTGAAAACATTAAAAATGAAATTAGCCAAAACCAACAATCATTTAAAGAATAGAAGGTATTTTTAAAAACACAGTTGAAACTTATAAACTCTTTGAAATATAAGAGTGATAAGAGTAGGGAGAATTGTTGAATTGAGGCAATAAAAAAATAGTTTCGTAAGAGTATGGTGCCGCGGCGAAAAAGTTTAATTCTACACATTGCCACTGCGAAGGTAGAGTGCGCTGCGGTAAAAAAATTATAGAAACTTTGGAAACAAACGACTGGCCTCAATTACCAAGTTTAAAATTTTAACATTATACACAATTGACTTGCACAAACATTTAAATGGCGAAATGATGCACAATACACAACAAGAATGGCAAATTGAAACATCCCCCACACTTAAACATCATATTGTCCTCAATGTGAAGAACAATTAACACAAATATGGAACAAAATGCAACCTAATCAAACTCATCAAGTTCGTCAAACATGGAAAATTTAGCAGGCATCAAATCAAAAACACCGTGGGGATTATTAAATTGAAACTAAATAAATTGAAAACTAATCCTAGGTCTTAGTGAAACAGTTTCTCCCCCACACTTATTCAACATACTTATGCATCTATAATGTCATATTCAATCATAGAGAAGAAGTAAATGGTAAGTGAAGGGTGAGAAACAACCTGATGATTACGGAGGGTGTTGATCCTCATGATAGAGCTTCAATAGATGGCCATTTACTTGAAGTTGTGTCTCTGTCTCTTCCTGTAAGAGCTCTACCATGCCAAATTTGTGCACCTTGGTGACTAAATATGGCCTATCCCATCGATTGTTGAACTTTCCATGCTTAAAAGTGAAACGAGCCTTAAATAGCAGAACTTTTTCTCCTTCCTTAAAATTCTTCCTTTGAAGAACCTTATCATGCATCAAATTTGTTTTCTCCTTGTAGAGGCGAGAATTCTCATATGCCTCTAGCCTCAACTCCTCTAATTCTTGTAATTGGAGTTTCCTTTTTAGACCAGAAGATTCCAAGTCCATGTTGCACTGCTTGACTGCCTAATATGCTTTATGTTCCAATTCCACTGGCAAATGACAAGCTTTCCCGTAAATTAAGTAGTAGGGCAGCATGCCTATGGGAGATTTGTAGGTGGTTCTATAGGCCTACACTGCTTCTTTAAGGTGCAAGCTCCAATCCCTCTTTAATGGTTTGATTATCTTTTCCAAGATGTGCTTCACCTCTGCATTCGAAATTTCAGCTTGACCATTAGTTTGTGGATGGTAGGCAGTGGAGACTTTGTGAGTGACTCCAAATTTAAAAAATAGGTTTCCAATGATTCGATTACAAAAATGTGTCCCTCTATCACTAACTACAGCCTTAGGAATTCCAAATCGACAAAAAAATGTTTAACTTAAGAAATCTAGACACTGCTTGCGCATCATCATTTCGAGTAGGAACAGCCTCTATCCATTTAGACACATAGTCGATAGCTAAAAGGATATACACAAAACCAAGAGATAGGGGAGAAGGACAATCTGAAATTATAACATCGAATTCTTCATTAGGCATTCATTTTCTGATTACCTGGTCAGTGCACAACCTCCATTGATCAGGAGAATCCTATAGATATAATGTCGAGCTTCGCTCTTTAGCTTTTGGGCCTGCAATTTAGACATAAAAGGAGTTAGGCTAATCATGAGATAGTTGACTATATGTGTATACCAAGGTTCGTTAAAAATTGAAGAACATAAAATTGAATCAGGAAAAGAGTCGCAAGTCAGTTCAAAAGAGTCCACTCCCTGTGTATCGTCTGGTAGCCTACTCAAATGGTCAACGACCTGGTCTACAGCTCCAGCTCGATCCTTAATTTCAATATCGAATTCTTAGAGAAGCAATGCTCATCGTATCAATCTAGGCTTCAATTGTGGTTTCTTGAGGAGATATTGAACAACTACATGATTAGTGAAAATGGTCACATGTGAGTTTAACAGATATTGTGTAAATTCTTCTAAAGCAAAGACTACTGCAAACAGCTCCTTCTTAGTTGTTGTATAGTTGATTTGAGCTGGATCCAATGTCTGGAATATGTGATAACTTTTGCTAGTTTCTCCTCCCATTTTCCCAGCATAGCTCCTACAGCACAATTAGAAGCGTTACATGAAAGCTCAAAGGTAGATTCCAATCAAGAGCAACTAAATTGGGAGGGGAAATGAGTTTCGATTTGAATTTGTCAAAGGCATTTTTGCAAGAATCATCAAACTCAAACTTAACATCTTTTTGTAAAATCTTGGAAAGAGGTAATGCAATTTTGCTAAAATCTTTTATGAATCACCTATAAAATCCTACATGACCCAAAAATGATCTTATATCTCTAACATAGGTGGGGTAAGGCAAAGATGATATAACCTCAATCTTAGTTTTATCTACTTCTACCCTTTTGCTAGAAATCAAATGACCTAGAGCTATACCTTCATTGACCATGAAATGACATTTTTCAAAATTCAAAATAAAATTCTTTTCAATGCATCTCTTCAGGACCTGTGTAAGACTAGATAGGCAAGAATCAAAATAATCACCATAAACTGTGAAATCGTCCATGAAAACTTCCATGCATTTCTCTAAAAATTCACAAAAAATAGCCATCACATAGCGCTGGAAAGTGCCTGGGGCATTACATAAACCAAAAGGCATCCTTTGATAAACGAAGGTACCAAAAGGTCATGTAAAGGTAGTTTTATCTTAGTCTTCTGGTGCAATAGGTACTTAAAAATACCCAGAGAAACCATCTAGAAAACAATAATGTGATTTGTCGATAAGTCTTTCAAGCATCTGATCAATGAAAGGTAGAGGGAAATGATCTTTTCGTGTTGCATCATTTAATCGTCTATAATCTATGCTCACGTGCCATGGATTTTGCACTCTGGTAGGAATAAGCTCAACTTTATCATTTTTTGACCACCATTATCCCACTCCTTTTTGGTACCACATGTATTGGACTGATCCACTCACCATCAGAAATTGGATATATGATCCCAGCACTCAACAATTTTATGATTTCTTTTTTAACTACATCTAAGATAAATGGGTTCAATCTCCTTTGGGGTTGCCTCATAGACTTTGAACCCTCACTCAACAAAATCCTATGTGTGGAAATCGCTAGGCATATTCTGGGTATATTTGCCAAAGTCCACCCCATAGCCCTCTTATGTTCCTTCAAAATAGCAAGGAGTCTCTCTTCCTCATTGTGAGATAGGGTATTGGCAATTATAACAGTTAAATGCTCATTAGACTCTAGGAAGGCATACTTTAAGGTAAGACGCAGGGGTTTCAACTCAATCACAGGAGGTTGCATAACAGAGGGAATCAATTTATTAAGTTCAAGAGAGAAAAGATTATTCCCCTTTCTTTCAACCGACGATAGCTCCATCTCTATATGGTTTGTTTTACAACCTCCCTTTGCTTCAAACAAGGAACCCATCTCGTGTTGATCTATGGTAGCAACTACCTGGGCCAACTCACTCTGCCTCCCCTTAAGCGGACACTTTGATTGAGGTATAATTTCTTTAGCTATCTTCTCATCCATGTCAGTCTTTGTGATGCTAGAAGCACTTGAAAAATCAACAGAAAACCTTCCCCGATGGGAATTATCACTGATAAAAGAAGATGTCAAATTCATACATGAGTGAGAAAAATCAAATGAATGCAACTCGATATCAACCGAATCCTCTTTGAAGTTAACTTCGAAGCAGGTATCATGAACAGTAACGTCAACCATATTAACTCTTAAAAGTGAATAATCCTCATGGGGGTGTTTCATAGCCTCATACATGTTAAAACTCACCTGTTGATCTCCTACCTCTATGGTAATCAGACCTTCTTTTATGCTAATCATGGTACTAGCAGTCCTTAAGAAGGGTTGATTGAGAATCAAAGAAGTGTCCTGCACAACTTCAGAAGACATATCAAGCACATAAAAATTAGCTGGAAAAACTAAACCCTTGACTTGGACTAAAATGTCCTCTATAATGCCCACAGGATGCCTAATAGACCTATCAGCCAATTAGAGAACTACAGATGTAGACTTAAGATTTTTGACTCCCAATGATTGATAAACAGACTTAGGCATAACATTAATGGCGGCCCCTAGATCTAACAAGGCTCCCCCTATGGTAACTTTACCTATAGTGCAAGGGATAGTGAAAGATCCAGGTTCTTGGCATTTGACAGGGATTTGAGGCTTAAATAAAGCTGAAACATTCAAGCTTACTTGGACTCTTTCATTAGGCCTAAACTTCCTCCTATGGATACACAAGTTTTTGAGGTACTTAGTATAAGCGGGAACCTGTTTCACAAGATCAAGCAAAGGAATATTGACTTCCACTTTACTAAACAAATCAATGATATCTTTTTCATGCTTAATATCAGTCGTTCGTTTGCTCATCAAATATGAATTAGGAAAAGGAAGGTCTTGAAGGTTTACCTCCTCACCATTGGCTTCATTGGCTCCATGCTTGCCTGATTCCTTATAGCTCTCTAAATTAGCTCCCTTGCTCCTTAATTTGGACTTCTTTTCAGTTAAAAGTGATTTTTCTTTGGAGCTTTCGGATTTCTTGATTTTGTCTTTTGTTAAAGACAATTCTTCGCTCTCAATCTTCTCTTCGCCTTCTTCCTCATCTTGATTTTTAAACCTCACTTGTTTCCCACTTCAAAGAGCTATTACATTTAAACTTTTGGGGTTCATAATGGTGTTTGAAGGGATAGCTCCACTACTTCTCGCTTGACTCTCACTTATGTTGTTGGACAACTGGGTGACAAAGAAATTGATATTTTTAGCTTTTGTCTCCCATTGCTCCATTCTCTTTTCTAGAGCATTAAACCGAGCAACATTTTTTAAAGAGTCTTGCTGAATTAAAGAAGATATGGCATTGAACTGATTATTGTTAGAATTCCTTTCTTCCTTCATCAAAGTCATCATATTGTGCAATAGTTGGTTGGTGTCCTCCTTGGGTGGGATGGTCAAGGCTTACTGTTGGTTGGGGAACTGGTTAGTGGAAGTACCAGCTCCTCCTCCTTATTGAAATCTGTTTGGAGCCCTTCCCTCTTCATTCCTCTAACTAAACCTAGGGTTTGCCTTTCATCCCTCATTATAAGTGTTGGAGTAGGGGTCCCATTTCTGATTTTTCCATCCAGAATACATTGCAGACACCTCTTCATATCGACCAGGGAAAACACTAGATATATGCATGACTGACCCACAAGTATCACAATTAGGTGCAGTAAGATCCATAGAAGATGTCGGGTAATGAACATTCATATTCTTCAGTTCTGCAGTGAGGAAGGATAATTGTGAGGTCACTCTACTCTCCAAAGAGTCAACTTTTGACTCCAAACACTCCATTCTTTTGGATTGGGCTATTGTGGCGCCCAACTTATGTACTCCTCTGGTCTCCCTAACACAATACTATTGATGATTTAAAGTCATCTTCTTGATCAAATCCCATGCATCTGTAGCTGTAAGATCAATTAAAGAACCTCTCGATACTACATCCAACATACCTTTATCTTCACTTTTCAACCCATCATAAAAATACTGCACTAACTGCTTATCAAGTATCTAATGATGGGGGCATCTCGACAATAGATCTTGAAAGCAGTTCCAATAATCATAAAGGGATTCATCATAATCCTATCGTGCTGAATAAATCTCCTTCCTCATTGATGAAGTTCTAGCGGCCGGAAAATATTTTTCCCAGAATGCTTTCCTCAAATTTGCCCAACTATGGTAGGCGTTCGCCACGTGCCTTGGGAGACTCATATTACCACTTCCGGGCTTTTCCTTCCAGTGATAAATGAAAAACTTTCCATAGTACTTGATCAAGTGAGGCTCTCACCGGCTTCATACTCTAACAGATCATGGACGAAGATTGCAAATGCATATAGGGATCCTCCCCTATCAATCCATAAATTTTAGGAAGAGAGTTAATGAGTAATCCTTTGACTTCAAAATTAACATCAAAATTAAGACAAGCAGCAATAAATGGATCATAATTAACATCAGAAGTAGTTGCTTCCCTAATGATTCTACTTCTTTGATTCCCATTATTTTCTCCAATCCACTCATGTTCCCCATTACCTCCATTATCATCATTCCTAGTTGGTTAGCATGATAGTTAAGGTTTTGTAGAAAAGCTAGGTTCTCAGCCATGATAACTCTATCTATCGACTCACTCTCACTCCTTGGTCGACTAGACTCTTTTTCTCTTCTCTCTTTTCTAATCTTTTGCAAACGTCTCTCAATTTCAGGGTAAAAAGGTAGATGTTTGACTTTCTTGGGCATGCATGGAAACAATTTTAAATGAAACTAAAATAAAATAAAAAGTAACAACAATTTCTTACAAGCACAGAAAGGCAATTAAAAAGGCAAAATGTGAAGGATGTAAGTGTATGGTGTATGAAAGTGTGTGTGAGAGTAAAGTATGCAAGTAAAGTATGTATGTATGAAAAAGCAACAAAGAAATGTTCAAAACTATGCAGTGTAAAAGAAAAAAAATGCTAAGTATGTAGTGTGCAAAAAGTTTGGTACCCTATTTGTTTGAGTTTTCAAAAATTTTATGCTAATGAAAGAAAATGAAATCCTATACTATTGACAAGTATGACGTTAAACTATCTAAGATGCAATCTAAACTAAGTTTCCTCACCTCACATAGCAGCAAAAATGACAACAGCTAACCTAAAGAACTATTGCTTTGTTTTCCGGGAACGGTGATTCGAAGCCTATTGTTCCTATCCTTGGAGGTCAAATCAAAAATTTTAATTCCAATATTTAGGTGAAGTGTTGGGACCCGATCTCGGAACTGGACCCCAACCGGAAAAAATGGAAAACGAAGACGAAAAACAAAGTAGCGGAACGAAACACAAAGCGAATCAAACGGATCTTAAAACGAAAGCGAAAGAATCGGATAACAAAGCCAAACGAATAACAAATCGGAAATCGAAAGCGAAGAACAAAGCGAAAGTATCGAACGTAAAACGATAACGAATCGAATACGAATCGAAACGAAAGCAAACAAAATGGTTCAAACAAATCATAAGCGGAAAGCACATCGAAAATGAATCAATCGAACTGAACTGAAAAATGAATTTCCGACATCCGAGAACTCAAACATTTAAAACAACACAAAATGGTCGCGTTGGAGACCTTAGACTTAACTTATCCGAATCTGTGTAAATTTTTTTCTTTCTTTTTTTTCATTCCTTTCATATTTATTCAATTTTATACAAATCAAAACTATTTGGAAACTTATTATCAATCAAAACTCAATTCTTCTTAATCATACAATATCTCAATATCATCTTTAACAAAAATCTTATTCTTATTCTATC
>JAOSBK010000001.1:23399796-23411126 GCA_027568895.1 Erythroxylum shatona | reverse complement strand
TAACCAATTCTATACATTTTATTATTATCAAAACATAAGTGGGATTTAATTTGTCAACCACCATTGGTCCAACATTATAATCATTCTAATAAAGCTAAAATAAATGTATAAAAGTCATTTGGGGTGCGATTACTCCTTTCAACCATACCATTTTACTCCGGACTATTTGACATATTGAACTGAGTCACTATTCCATATGATTCCACATTTTTAATAAGTGAACCTTTTTCTTACTTTGAAGATCTATGTGCTATAATATTCACCTCCATGGTCAGATTTGACAATCTTTATGAAGCTTCCCAATTGGTTCTCAACTTCAGAAGAACTTTAGTCTTTTTTTTAAGCAAGAACACGTAACCATAACGTGAATAATCATCAATGAATGTTAGAAAATATCTTGAATTCATAAGGTAACTTTATAAGGTCCATGTATATTTGTATGTATAAGGTCCAATAAACCAAAAGCAAGAATTGACCTTTTTTTTTTCTATATTTTGGTTAACTTTGCAACAATTAACACATGTTTCTAGATCATCAAAATCAACATATGACCTAACCTTTTATATCATAACATGTATGACTAATCCTTTATCAGGGTTCTCATTCTAGTAACTTATTCAACAATATATGAAGAAGCATATATGTTATGAGGGGTAAGACACATTTTATACAAACCATATGACAAAAAGCCATTACCAATATGTTTTGCATTAAAAGATAACTGTACAACAGAATTATCAATGAAAAAACTACAACTTTTTTTAAATCTAAAATTGATACAGAGATCAAATTTTGCCTAAAAGATAGTGTATAAAATGTGTCATGTAAAACAAGAATAAACCCTATATTAAGGTCAAAAAATACATCCCTTATAGAGATTACATTAACTTCTTTATTGTTGCTCACCATTAGTTTTTCTTCCTTTCTATTTGGCTTTCTCTTGTGTATTACCCTTGTATTATGAAGGCAATATGATTATATTCTCTATGATCTGGCCACTAAGAACTTAAGGTGGCTATAGCAAGATTAGACTCATAAATCATACAAGCTAAGGAGTTACTTATATGCTCAATTTACTTTTAACTTTTTAGTACCTTACTCTTAGTCTTTTGTATGTATTTTATATTTGTCTATAGCTTATTTATCTTGTTTTGTGTTTAAGAGAGTTATAGATGCATAAAATATAAAAAAGGAAGTAAAAGGGTTGGAATTAACACATTTTCATGTTTTGGCAAATTTGACTTTTGCTGCTTTGGGAATTTTTATCTCAGGATCCATAAAGCCAAAAATTCTGAAATCTTGTGGGCTTAGTCTAGAAACATTAAGGCATCTCAAGACCAAGTTTTAGAATTTTATGGGCTAGAATTTGGGAGAAACCAAAATTTGAAGTTGGGCTTACCTCAATCAGTTGTCAGACTAGCAATAGACCATACCTGTACCTATTTTTAGGCCCGTTTCTCATGATCTAACAATGGGATCAGGCTGATTTTTTGATATATTCTACACGTCTTGGGCTACAACATATTAACAATTCATTTGTTAATCTTTCCTGAATTTAGAGAAAAAAAATTTACAAGTCAGCCCAGAAAACCTGTCTATAGTCCAATCCGAGGAAGATGTTTGTCAAGCCCAAGTCTGCCCCTTTCCATCCCCTTAACCCTAGTATTTAGGCTTCTATTAGTTTTGTCTTAGGCAATCGGTGGTACAATTCTCTCTTGTGCGTACACAGGAACCCTTCTTTTCTTCTCTTTGGTTCTATATACGCAAACAATAGACAAAGGAGGATTTTTGTTTTAATTATGCAAGGCTAAGGATTTTGGTTTGCAAGGGAGGTTAGTAGCATTTTACCTATGTGTTCTATGAGTATTTGAGTTCTATTCGTTATGTACATGCTTAGGCAAAATACAGTTTTGGTGATTTCTATATGAAACGAATCATTGTTTTATTTTTTTTAATGTGATAACTGTAGTAGTCATGTTAAACAATTGAAACAAACTACTAGTTAATTAAAATCGATTTATCGAAATTAATGAATGTATAGTGGCTAAGGGTTTCATCAACAAAAACTTATTTTTATTGATTGGAATCTGAAATTATCACACCTAATAAATTTATTACGAATTTTTGGATTAGTGGATAGGGAAAAATACTTGTTTGATTTTAATCAATTATGTTCTTAGTTCATACACACTTTTATGGTGGACTTCTGCGTATTTAGGGATAGGAATGGACTTTTCTATGACTAACTAGTCAAGAACAACAAGATTGAATATTTTGCCTAAGATGAACATGATGTTATCCTTTATCTTTCAATGATTAGAACACATAGTGATCCTAGGTGAAAGCTTATCTTGCAACCGCTTTTATAATTGATTATTTAACTTATTTTCTTTGTAGTTACCGAATCCATATCTAATCCTTTATTTTTATTTATTTTATTTACAAAAACTCTCTCGGTTTTCTTTTTATTAATTAGTCACATTTGAAAACAATCATCCCTTTTCATTAATTTATCTTGATCGTATATTAGCATAGTCATAAAATAATCTTCGCTAATTAGTTGTTAGTTGCATGGCTTTCATGTTAGCTAGGGGTTAGAATTCTAGGTTAGTTAGGTTACATGTTAGCAATGTAGTGTCTTATGTAGTAATAACTGAAACAATTAGAATAAGAGAAAAATCAATTCATTACTTTTTAGTAAATTAATTTGCCATGTCTAGATTAATGTGTCCTTATATCATATATTGCATGTAGGATAAAGTTTTAACTTTGCCTAACTAATTTTTTGTGTACTGGTCTTCCTGTACTAAAATTTTTCACTCTAATTTGCATGCATTTGACTTTGAGGTAGGAAGTAGTTATAATTGTGATTTTTGACCCGATCACCATCCATACTCACATAGGAACACACTTAGGTTAGTGGCACTTGATCTTGAGTTGGTTAGATGCTTGAATTCTTTAGATTTTCTAAGCACATATAATCTAGAAGTTTGCTTGTTTTGTCTTTTTGAGTGCTAAATAGAAAATCATTTTTTGAATCATTTTTCTAGTTCCTCGTGGGATTGACCCCATACTCTGTGTTATACTACCAATTATCATTCTTGAGTTCGGGAATTAAATTTGTAGGCCCACGACAACCTAACAGTTACTTAAGAGTTCTTGCTTTTCTTTCCATTTTTTATAGTTATAGGAATCTAACTTCTTGTGTCCCTTCTTTTTGTAGAAGAAACACATCATATTCTTTACATCCAAAGGACCTTTAGCAAAATTGGATTAACCAACAGTCATTTGTGAAGCGAATTTTGATTTTTTTACCTTTGAATCTCTTAGGCTTCACCTTTTCCTTTCCTTTAGTTACTAGCAAATCTATATGAGCTTTATTCTTTAACTTCTTCTCTTCAAAAACATATCGAGTAATCAAAGCATTTATGTCCCAAGCCTCATCCTAAGAATTGTATATTGTAACTAGGACACCTAACTCTAGAGGAAGTGTACTCAGAGCTTGGTGAACAATGCAAGCAGCAGGAATGTGGATATTCAATGCCTTCAACTTACTCTAAGGATGGACCATCCTAATGATGTACTCCTTCACTTGCCCTTATCTTGTATACCTCATGGAGAACAATTCCTTTATTAAGGTACCTATCTCAACATTAGAAGATATCTTGTATCTATGTGAGACATTGTTGAGGAAGTCTCGTGCTATGGTTGTATCTAGAAGTCCAGTTAGTAGATGGTCTGGAATAGATCTCTTTATGGTTAAATAACACATCCTATTTGACCTTTCCTAGGCTACGTATGGTGCCTTCTCAGCCTTTAAGTTGAGAGATGTAGGTACGAATTGTTGGAGTTATGTAAATATAGTGCCCTGGAAAGCAAGTGTGTTTACATGTAACTTTATCTTCTTTAGTTACAATTTTGTAATGAAAATATATAATAAAAAAAAGAGTTTGATTTTATTTGTGTGAGCATTATATACATAGTCAAAAATGTACTAAAATTCTTTTGTAAGTAATATACATATATATAGACATGTATGAGAAACATGTATATTTTAAGAATCTAAATTGATTGATTCACAGTTGAATAATCAAGTTGATCGCTTGATTATGGTCTAGACTGTAGCGCTGCGATTTATCTCCATGTAAGTAAAGGAGTTTACTTTAAGGGAATAATGAGTTTCATATCAAGATAGTAGTTGAATATCAATAATGGCACTATTAAATGAATTTGAAATCAATTATGTTTTCAAGAATAAAGTGGGCCGCTACTTTAATCTTAAAACATACAACTTAAGCATTCGCTTATTATGAACCACAATCTTGATGAGTGGTGAACTCGTATGTGTTTCATTATAATTCTTGATATGATGGGAATGGATTTTTACATAGTATTAATCCAGTGTCTCCATGCTAGAATTATCAATTGAAACATGTATCAGGGAACATTCACTCAAGTCTTAACACTAGTGCAAGCAGTTTAATAGACTAGCTACCCATCAAGTCTTAACACCAGGATAAGATCTTATATGTTAATCACCATATAAAGTAAAATGAGAGATCTAGAAGAAAAAACCCATATAAGGGCAAAATGGTAATTTCACCCTTTATTATGCAGATGGCTATAATAAGGTTCTAATGGTTTACAACTGAACATAAAATATGTGTTCTCATAGTATTTAATAATTCAAGAGTTCAATTAATTATCTTTAGCGGAATGACATTTAGTTAACATGCTAGAATTAATTCTAATGCGATTAAGTTAATTATAGGCTTATTGGAGCTTGACTTATCAAAGTTTAATAAGATTCCCCACTTGGCTTCAAAGAAGGTTATCAAGTTATTTAAAACATATAAATGAAGATTTTAGAAGCCCATAATTGCATGTTAGGCTTGGACTAATTAATGGTTAATTAAAAGCCCAAATGTTCATTTAGAAATGGGCTAGACTGTTGTTTAATATAATTGATTAGATTAATTGTATTAAAACAAATTTTTTAAGAAATGAAGAATCAATTTCATTTTTATTAGGGTTGAATGTGAAGCTTCACATTTGACATTAAAATGCTAGATAAAGATGATCTTTATTGTGGTTTATCATCATTAAATGGCGTTATGAACATACCATTAAAAGGTTTAATGATTATCTTTTAATGTTAGCATGTAAACTATTAGCATTGATTAGATTAAAAAAATAAGATGTACATTGGATAGACCACCTTCCTTCTTACATTATCAAAAACCAGAATTAACATGATAACATTTAGGTTAATAGACTTTTCATATAGTCGTCTTAAAGACAAATGAGAAGAGTCTCATTTAATGGCTTCTTTATGATTGATTAAGCAAAGAAATGATGCATTGGATGGAAGACTCTTCTTTCCTTTTTTGTTAACCAAAAGTGGGATTTAGTAAGAAGGTGTTCTTACATTTTTATCACAATCTCTCTCTTCTTGCATGAAAAAATCAAAAATTGCATGAGAGTGTCTCATTGTTTTCTTATTTCTACTAAAACAATACTCCTCCAAAGTGTTTCTTCTCCTTTCCCACCAAAAGATTTTCTTAACCAAGTTGTCTTAGGAGAATAAAAGGTAAATCAAATTGGTTGAGGATACAAAAACAAGGAGAAGATAGAATGATAAAGGAAAAGATTCAAAAGCAAAGGTTTTGGATACATGAAGAAGGAGAGGATAGCGCAGCAAGGAATTAATATTGTAGCAAAGGAGTCGGTAATACTCTTTATCTTGTTTATGTTTATTATTATCCTTATACCATATCATATATGGATTGGCATGATTATTTCGATATATTGCTTCCTCTGTAAATAAGATTTCTTAAAAGTTTTGAAATCTACCAGTTCTCTAAATATAGCATGGTTCCTTTTTCTGATCCAACAGGTAGACCCTTCTTAAGGATTGCTAGTACCATGATTAGCATGATAAAGGTACAATCACCGTTGAGGTAGGAGATCAACAGGTGAGATTTAACATGTATAAAGCTATGAAACACGCCCAACAAGATTATTTGCTTTTCGGAGTTAACATGCTTGATCTTGTTGTAGACGATGCATGCTCTGAGTTTGAACCTCAACATGTTTACTGTAACTCCGCCATTAATGCCTTGATTATAATTGATGGCCTTTTGGAAGAAGTGTTTTTTGCTAATGTTTAGGAGCAATGAGAAATGTGGACAATAGAACCAGCGTGGCAAGTGGTCAAGTTGCCTTACCAAAGTATAGTTATCTACCAAATGTCCACCAGGAGACACAACACCCTCCGTAATCATCAGGTTGTTTCTCCTCTTTCACTTACTCCTTTCTTTTTCTCTGTTATTGAATATGACATTAAAGATGCATGAGTATGTTGAATAAGTGTGGGGGAGAAGCCATTTTAGTAAGACCTAGGTTTAATTTTTATTTTATGCATTTTCAATTAAATAATTCATCTCCCTTTTTATGTTCACTGCGTTTTGGCTTAATACATGATGCATCTTCCATTTTTGATGCAATTGATGTGAACAGATGAATTGCACTTTATTTTCTAGTGCCTAAGGTTTTTGTATATGAATTCTAAGTGAACTAAGTATCCATCTTGAATCTTTAGTAAGATTGTCCGTTTTTGCCTTTGTTTGTCCTTTTTCATATGCTCTTAGGAAAATTTTACCACAATGTGAGTCCACTTTTGCACTTTCGCAGTGACGAAAGTTCCTTACTTTTTTTCAAACTTCACTGCGGCGTGCTTACATCTTTATGCCGTGACAAACAACTTTATTTTTCTCCATTTCTTTCAGGTGTATTTCACTGCAGCGATGCATTTTTCTTTATTCCCCTCGGGTTTATTTTGCCACGGCACGCATCTAATGTCATCGCAACATGCATCTAATGTCGCCACAGCGACATGTCAATACCACAGTCTTCGCGACTAGGTTTGAGTTTGCCATGATGAATATGAGCAAATTTCATATGCAAAATCACCCTTTCACCCTCAATTTCTTTTACTCTTACGTATTCCTCCTATCTAATATCGTAATTTCACACCTACAATCTTTTTTTAAACACCCCCAACCCCCCTCCTCCATCGTCTATACCTTTCTTTGTAGCGGCCATCTGAACATTTTTCACCAAATATCTCCAACTCTAACTTCACTGTGGCCACCATTGTTCTCCTCGCTACATTTCGCGCTCGTCAATCCTCTCTGCAAAGCTCTCTTCCTTGTTCGTAAGTATTTCCAGCCCTTGCCTTCATCCGGTTTCTACCTCATCATTTTTTATTGCATTTATAGCACGTTCGCTATGGCATCACATCCATTTCACTGCGTTGTGGTGAGTAATTGCGTTTGCCGCGGCATGGTGAGCAATTGCTTTCACCATGGCAACGCATCCTTACTGCGGCATGGTGAGCAATTGCTTTCACCATGGCAACGCATCCTTACTGCGGCATGGTGAGCAATTGCTTTCATTGCAGCGACGTTAGTTGATTCAGTTATACATTTTAATCAGTTTTGTTTATTTTTCTATGTTCATTTTTTGCAAGAACATTCCTCGAACTAAAAATCCTACCTGGACTGCCCCCAATGCCCCTCGAATACTGCTAATTCTGATTTTGCCAACCTAGCTAAAAGATAGATGGTAGGCCATTTATTAAAGAGCGCCCTTTCCCTTTAACTCCACCTGAAAATCCCTTTGTCCAATAACTAGTACAGTCTCAACTTACGGGATTAGTCTAACTATGGGCTCAAGTCAATGATAAATTCGTTTGTCACTTCTATACCTATGCCTGACTGTGTAACACCATGGAACCTAATTTCAATGGTGTGAAAGTGCTATGCATTCACCTCCGCTAGCATTGACAACCATTATAAACTCTGTCTAATTTTCCACTGCCACTACAATCAGTTGATCCACCACTATCCTTGGGATGATGTTATTTACACCCTCTGTGTAGAGGATGTCGTTTGGCATCAGCCCCGAATTTATCAACGTTACCTTAAACGTTCTTATCTCTGACCCTAAGCTCGTCCTTGACTCCATCTTTTAAGTAACAACATCATTCCGACCACCCATCTCGCCTTTGTCACAAAACAACAAGCTTTTTACCTTTACCTTCTCATGGTTGGTCGCCTAGTCGACATAACTTATGCCATTGCCTCTACTCTCCATGACTCCATCAACATCGCGAAACTCACCAATGCCATTACTTTCCCCCACCTCATCACAGACATATTTCAAGCCCACCATGTATTGGAATTCAATAATGACAACTATTTTGATCCAGCTCCTCTGTTTCAGTACACCGGCCTTAAACAACCCCTCCTCCACTCTCTTCACCCATCCACCCACATTGCTGATGTTGATACCACCCCTACAGCTGTAGTGGCAAGTGAGGATGATCCTCCTCCAGCTCAGGCCACTCCTAAGCCCGTGACCTTACAGACCCTCGTTGGCCAAGTCGATGGCCTCTATGCAAACCTGGCTACTCTCTGAGGCCCTCCTTTAGGCAGTCACCTAGTAGGGTCAAAATTAGCGGTATCACTGGCAGATGGATGCATTGCTCACTGAGCACCTTCACTTCCAACTCCCCTTTGATGAAGATGACTCACTGAGTAGTGCTGGTACATCGAAAGCAGGTCCCTCTGGCGTTGAGGATGATCATCCTATGGAGCAGCTCGAGCTACTTGTTCTTGTGTTTTCCTTCCTTTTGTTTTACTTTTTAGTTTGTTAGATACTCAGTTACATTTTGTCATGTGCTAACTTTTTGGCCAAGTCTTTATATAATTCTCTTTGTACTTCAGATGTGTTGTTTTTCATCAGCCTTACACTCACTCTTCAATGCATACTTGTTTTAATTGTTCTTCACATTGAGTACAATCTGATGATTAAGTGTGGTTGAGGTTGCTCTAATTTGCAATTCTTGTTTGTTCATCATTTTCAGCCATTTAACCAATTGTGTAAGTAAATTATGCACTATATCACAATTTTGAACTTAGTAAGTGAGGCCAATCACATGTTTCAAATGTTTCTATCATTTTTTTCCGTGATGAACTCTTTCTCCACTGCGGCGACGTTGCAAAATAAAAGGTTCGCCACGGCGACACCATCCTTGTTGGACCCCAAACTTTTCTTGGAAGTTAGAATTATTAAATGAGAAATTTTTGATGATTATTTATGTTTAAAGAAAAGAAGAAATTTTGATTTTTAAATGAAGTGGAAAGGATAGTTAGGACAAGAAAGGTTATATATGAAATGATGGAAGTTATAAGTTGAAACATGATCACTAAGTACGCTTCGGTATTTTAGCCATAACTATTTCTCTAGTAATCCAAATGAGATTATTCTTAATTTGGATTAAAATAGAGAAATAGGGATACAAAATTTATGATGAAATTGAGTTCTAAATTGGTCTCTAAGAATTTCAATTTTTGTATGGAAGTTGAGCACAGAATATTGTTCCAGTATAAGAGCAGTTTGGAAATGTTTTGGGATACAAATTTCAGATTTTAGAACCGAATTGAATGATTTTTGGTGTCATTAGAAATTTAAGACAATGATGAACAATTCTCTAGAAGGAAGTGTTATCAAATTCCTTCAATTGCATTATTAGAAAAAGGTCTTGATTTTTGGAAGGAGTTTAGCATGATTTAAATAATTTTGAGGTTTTACTAGATTTATTATTTTATTTGGAGTTCATTATTATGTAAATGTTGGTAGGATTTTAAAATATGGTTTAGTTGAATTAAGAAGTAAGACTATGTATGTATGAGGGCTTTTTGGGAAGATCACTTAACCATTTAAGTTACAAGGCATATAAGGAGGGGCATAAGGGTCTTTGTTCACTCATTAATGGCATAATTGTAATAAGAAGGGGTGTTTGGCTTTTATAGAAGAAGAAAACACGAAATTGAGAGAAGAGAACAGAAAGAGAGTCGTAGAAGAGAGAATCACGATGCTCAAGAAGGGAAAATTGAAGAGGAAGATTAGAGCCTTCTTTTGATCCAAGAAACTCTTCAACTGTTGAAGAATCAAGGTAAGAATACGTTTGATTTGTTGGATTTTTTTGAAAGTTTTCTAAGATCAATTTTAGTAGATATGTCTTATGGGTGTTATGTTGGAAGAAGATGATTTAAGAGACCCATTTGATTTTAGGGTTTTGGGTTTTCTAGCTTAGATGGATTATAGGTAGGTTAAGTTTGAGTTTGAAATGTGTTGATTTCATTTGTTATGATTTTTCAAGTTTTAAGGATTTTGTGAATTTTGGGGATTCCCATTTGAATTGAAATTGAAGGAGGATTTTGGTTTGTTTTAGGAAATCAAGAGAAACCCTATCCAAGAGCAAGAGGATGGGAATATGCAAGGTTGGATTTTCAAGCAAAATAAGGTGGGTTTCATGTTTATAGTTAAGTAATGAGCCATTAATGTTTTTGTTCAAATCAAGAAAGAAAAATGATTTCAATTACTTCATAAATGTTTCTCTTATTGCTTTTGAATGATTTGAGAGATTGCTATATGTTTTTATGTATGAATTTTGATGATGAATTGTGAAATGAGGATAGAAATGCATATGAAATATGACATGCTCATAAAAGACAAGTTTTTTTCAAAAATATGCCATTTAGGCAATTGGTTTTCTAACATGAATTACATATTATGTGGGTTCGTGGTGGTCCCCTAAGAATGTCAAGTGCACTTGTCTGAAGGCTTCTTCCACCTGCCCACTAGTGAGATGGAGCTCCCTCGCGGACTCCCATAAGTTCACAGCTATGCAAAACCATTATATGGGATTGCATTAGTACGTTCTATTCACGACTACACAAGACCCTTAGGTGAAATGTGTAGTACGTTCCTTTTTGGATCCACCCAAACCATTTCTAATGTGCTTATGTGTTTATGACTTGTGAACAAGTTGAAAAATGCATGAATTATGTTGTTGTGATTTGATTACATGACAAAAATTTTGAAAAACATGTGTTTTATGATTCAACAAGAATTTTCTGTGAGAATGAACTTTTTGAATGGTTTTGCTTGTTATTCGTTATAAGCATGTTACCCACGAGCTGTAAGGCTCACCCCCCTTTCATTCCCATCTCCAGGTGATGAGAAAGAGATCGGGTGAAAGAAAGTCAAGGTATTATTTGATTATGCATATGTTGTATCTTAAGTTAGATTCACGTAAAAATAAGATGTTAGACATATGTTGAGAATTATAGAATTTTGTATCTTTTGTTGTATTTCAGATTTGTGATATTGATGATGTAAAATTGGCTTGGAATGCCATTAAAGTTTGTAAAACTCTTAATTTATGATGTTAATGAAATATGGATTTGTGTATGGACATG
>JAOSBK010000001.1:23344783-23361089 GCA_027568895.1 Erythroxylum shatona | reverse complement strand
ATGTTGACTGGCATTTCATGGTGTAATTTAGACATTATTATTAATTTCACTGTTGCAATATATATATATATATAATGTTGACTGGCATTTCATGGTGTAATTTAGACATTATTATTAATTTCATGTAATTGCAACAGTTGTTATATATGATTTAAAAATGTTGAAATATTAATAAGACATTTAAAATATTGCGAAAATCTATATATATATATATATATATATATACTGGTTCAACCTTGTAACCATTCAATTTATTGGATTGATTTTTCTTAATAGTCATTATTATTAAAAATTAATCAATTTGTTAATTAATCAGATAGTTTTTTATAAACTAACTGATTTTTATAAACTATAATAAACAAGTTAGCTTTCATGTGATAGTCTCCATCTTTAATTAAACTTCAATTTCTTCAATAAACAAAGACAATCTCCTTATCAATCCTAATTTAAGTACATCATATTTGTTCGATCTTATTATATAACAATTTTATAACGATTTAATACCGGTTGATTCTTTAAATCTTTAAATCTTATATTTTGCTAATTTAATTTTTAGTCCAATTTTTAAAATATTAGTATATACATAGTATGCGTTAAAATTTTATAATAATACACAATGTTCCATGTACATGCCAATCCTTGTTTGTACACAAAAATATTAAAAGGACAACAAATACATATTTCTAAAGATAATTGTAATGTTGGTTATTAACAATTAGTATGAAAATACCACAATTTGGTAGACTTTATAAAAGTTTTAAGAGTTAAATACTATCTTTTGTCTATGAAAAAAAATATTTAGGATCCTTTTAAAAGCTTGAGTTTGAGACAATATTTGATCATTAAGGGGTTCCTTAGACTAATATGAATGCATCTAAAGATCAAATGATTAGCTAATTAACTTAAATTCAACTATGTTGTTTCAAAAGCATTGGAAATGAGAGTGAATTAGGTAATTTTATATGTTAATAACTTCTTAAATAACTTTTTCAATAACTAGTTTTATATGAATATGTGAGACTATTTAGGAGTGATATTATTAGGGATGGAAAATAGAGCCCAGTTTGGTACAAAGTTTTCAAGCACGATCTAAATTGTTTAGGTTATAGATTGGGTTATAGGCTTTTGTAAAAAGTTCAGTTTTTAGGTTGTGATCTCTTATATAACACAAAATGAGGTTGCTTTGTTAATATAACAATAATAACATTTTTTCATATTGATGGATTTAAACCTAAGCCAACTTTAGCTCTTTTTGTTAATTTTTAGGGGACCCAACCCTAAAATATTAAAAATTATCTAGAATAAGTATTAGAGTCCAATAATAATGAAATAGATCGAAAGTAAGTTCGATTAGACGAATTTCAGGAGTTCGTGTAAGATTAAAATGCCCTTTTTGGAAAATAATGGGTATTAATGATTTTAGACCCATTAAAATTTCTTTAAAGTATCTAATCAATAAGTATTGACCCTAATTACAGTATTTCATGGTCAATTTGATGATAAGATATTTTGGAATATTTTTGATATTTAATTCGGTAAGTTGGTGAATTAAATGCATTAAAGGGAAACTTAATCTTTTTGTATTCATTAAAGGGCAATTTAGTATTTTCACAAGAAGTTAGTGGAATGATGAGTCATTAGAAGAGAACCAACACGAAGGTGACATGTGGAATCTATTAAATGAGTATAAAAGTAAAAAGTAAGACATGTTGCTTCATTTTCAAGTGTTAATTGTGAGAGTGATGAGAGAGTAACGAGAGAGACCAAAAAAGAGAGGGAAAAGAAGAGAAGCCAAGGGTGAATGTTGTCCAAAGAGAGAGTAAGAAAAGTGTAGTCATTTTGATGGAATTTGATGACGATTTAGAGGAATCTTGAAGTATTTATCAAGTAACCAAAAGATTGAAAGAAAAAGTAGTAAGTTTTCCTAACTTAAATTTCCAACTTTTTTTTGGGTTTTTTGAATGGGATGGACGTGTTTAAGATCAATGGTGTCTTAGTGTTACTTTGCATGGAATTGGTTGAATATAACAAAAGAGGAACATGTAGTACAATTATACCTTAGGTTCGTTTGAACTAGTCCTATTGTTTTGGCCATAACTTGACCTACAAACCTCTAAATTGTTTGATTCAAACTAGGGATGAAACTAAAGAAAGATCTCTAGAAGAGACTCGGACCAAATTATGGCTGAATGAAATTGGAAATTGAGATTTAAAATAGTGACTAGATATAGCCCCTATATTGGAGCAGTTATGATTTTTGGTGCATATTTCATGATTTAGAAGTCCAAATGGCCAGAGTTTTGATGCTATAGAATTTAGAGACTGATGTGTCATTAAGAATATACAAATTAATATCTTATTTCTACCATTAATTAATTAACAACTTAGTATATGGTGAAATAAGAGTCAATCCCACACGGAGAGTGTTGTTTATTAAAACTTCATTTCGAATGCAAATGAGAGTATTAATCAAGTAAATGTATGTAATTCTAGTTTTTAAAAAAAGTAAAAATTTATTTAGATAAATTTAGCCCATAACAACAAAGTGAAACACCTATAATTTGATGTTTAAATAAACTCAAACTCATGCACAACTTATACCCATGTTATTTACTAAATTTTAGCCCTTTAAATAACAAAATTATGATCATGAAAGCTCTTAAATCTGATCTGAAGATTGCACACTAAACCAACATGTAGTTCACTAGTTTTGCCTAATTAACCTTCAAAGATTGTATTATACTTAAATCTCTTTAATAACCCAACACATGAGCTGTCATTTAACCTGTTTTTGGCACTTAAAATAAACTAAAATCATGTTCAAACATTAGAAAATTAAAGCAGAACGTACAACTCAAAAACAAAGATGTAAAGAATGCAAATTCAGCTTCTTAAGACATTTAAGATTGTTTCTTTCAAGTTCATTTAATCTCATCATCTTTCACTAGAATTTGTGGTCATATTAAACTTAAAAGTATGTCAAAATCATGCTGAGAAATTAAGAAAATAATTGCAAACCTTCAGCTTTAAGATCTGATTGTATCAACAGGCTAACAAAAACAATTTCAGATCTAACTTGCATATTTCTAAAATTCTGACTTAGGAAACTAACTTCAACAGGTTTTCTAATTGCATTATAGCATATAAATAACATCCTGCACATACCCAAACATAAAACAAGTATAAATGACTAGTTCCATGGCATAGATTAATTTAGGACATTAATTTAGGAAGTTTTTCCTATATATAGGCACCCTCTATGTACTCTAAAAGGGGATTTTTCATTCAGAAATAATATTGAGAGCTTTCTTACTTTCTTTGTATTCTTTGGGAATACTTGACTTATCAAAGGAGTGGTCTTCCTTTGTTGCGTCCCAAGGTTAGGGTTCTAAGAGACAGATTCTCTTAGGGTTCTTTCTGTTGACCAACATTCTTAATAGGGTTCTAAGAGATATGTTCTCTTAGGGTTCTTTCCATTGACCAACATTTTTACTAGGGTTCTAAGAGACAGGTTCTCTTAGGGCTCTTTGCATTGAACATATTTCTTCTAACCGCTTTTCTCTTGATGTTCTATTTCTATCTTTTCAATTTTGTTTCTTGTGCTTCCGTATGTGTTTGATTCTATCTGTTTCTGGGTATAGTTTCATCTTATTGAAGGTTCTTTAGGACAAGTTGGGTCTCACATCATTTAGTATCAGAGCACTTTGGTTGCTAGATTTCAAATAACTATCCTTTTGTTGTTTATTTTTGTTCTTCGTCTCTGTTTGTTTTTCATCCATTGTTTCATTCATTTTTTATTTAAGTTTTTTGCTGAATAATAGGTGTTTCTTCGAGTTCAGAATCTCTTCTTTCTTCTTGTTTTGGAATCATTCAAATCCAAGCTTTTCAGAGCAAGTTACACTAAGTTGAAAATTGAGAACATCAAGCTTCTGAAAATTGCTTTGCTTCCATATTTATTTATGTGAACTTCAAATTATCTGAAAAAAATTAGAAGTGAAAAAAGCAAAAAATAAATTCTTCTCAAAAAGAGAAAAATTCCTTAAAAAAGAAGAAGAAAAAGAAGAAAACTACCAGTGAATATGTTGCAATTTTTATAGAGAAGTGGAGTCCAAGTTTGCTACTTTCCTAATTGCAATCAAATAAAATCTTTCCTATTGCTTGAACTAGAATAGCAAGTATTTTCCAATCTTGTATTGTTTGGAACTTGCTTACTTTCCTATTTGCTTCACTTTCTTATTTCAATTACTTTCCTATTTTACCTTTAGTTTCCTATTTTGTTTCTTGCCTCATTCTTCTTTCTTTAGCTTCAAGTTTGACTTTCCTTAAGGTAATCTCTTCTTTATTTCATTCCTTATACTATTTTTCCACACTCTATTTCCCTTTTTAGATTCTTTGAGAATTTTATCCTGGGATTCTAGTCTTGGCTGCCACTTAGTTTGATTACTTCTATTTGATTGTGTCTTGTTTCGAATAAGGAGACTATAGAAAACAAGTTGAGTGATAAAAAACAAGAGTGTTTGCATTATAAAAAAAGCCAATTCATCTGTTGAGTGTATACACGTGAGGTTAAGTGGTGAGGTCTATATTGTTTTTTTTGTTTACTAACATTTTGCAGTTCATAAACAAGTCTCAAGAAGATGAATTAATTGAGCAAGATCTTAGAGTCCTTATGAAGGCTGTGCAAGATCAATTCCAAAGGTTGAATGCTTCTTATAAAGAATTGAGGACAAATTCTTTCAAGGAGGGAGGGCATGATGGAGAACCATGGGCATGTGAATGACAAGAAGAGAAGCATATATGGTATGATCTGATACAAGGAAGCCTAGGACATGACTTGCATGGACATTAGCTTGCAAAAGGAGGCTTAGGAAATGAAATTGGATCAGATTTGAAGTTTGAATGTGCAAGGTAAGGGGCTGAACGAAATTCCCATATCAACGGCCCAACATTCAAGTTTAATGTTCCTAAAGATTCATCACAAGATGTTCGAGGCCTAATGACAAGAGCTAGGGGCGAAGCCATGAAGCAAGCATTGAATTGTTTGATCCAAGACCTTCAAGAGATAGAGCGCATGTTGCTGAGTCAGATTTTATCTCATAAAGGTCCAAGAAGCATTGTCTTACTCCTTGAAGCCTAATATAAAGTGTCCAAAGGCCCACATGGAGTCTAATTGGGAGAACTCACTTAAATACCATGTGACAACCATGTGCCACTTAAAAATAAGGAAAAGGACGTGATCTATAAGGTCTAATATGTTTAGATCATGTTTTAATTAGTTTCCTTTTTTGTTTCCTTTAAATAAGCTCATCTAGTCAACACCTTTCTAAGTTTATTTTGTTTTTTTAGGGATTGATTTGTTTCCTTTTATTTAGTTTCTTTTTTAGAACATTAATTTAGGAATTTTTCCCTATAAATATGCCCCCTCCATGTACTTTGAAAGGGGATTTTTTCATTCAAAAATAATATTGAGAGCTTTCTTGCTTTCTTTGTATTCTTTGAGAATACTTGACTTATCAAAGGAGTGGTCTTCCTTTGTGGTGTCCCAAGGTTAGGGTTCTAAGAGACAGGTTCTCTTAGGGTTCTTTCTGTTGACCAACATTTTTACTAGGGTTCTAAGAGACAGGTTCTCTTAGGGTTCTTTCCATTGATCAACATTCTAACTAGGTTTTTAAGAGACAAGTTCTCTTAGGGTTATTTCCATTGACCAACATTCTTACTAGGGTTCTAAGAGATAGGTTCTCTTGGGGTTCTTTCCATTGACCAACATTCTTACTAGGGTTCTAAGAGACAGGTTCTCTTAGGGTTCTTTGCATTAAACATCTTTCTTCTAACCCCTTTCTCTTGGTGTTCTATTTCTATTTTTTCAATTTTGTTTCTTGTGCTTCTATCCGTGTTTGATTCTATCTATTCCTAGGTATAGTTCCATCTTGTTGAAGGTTCTTTAGTACAAGTTTCTATGGGGTCTCACATCAAAGAGGCAAAGGCGTGATTGGTATAGAAGAACTTTCTGACCCATATGACACTCCTTCCTACTAATCATCTTGTCATGGACTACCTTTGACTTCTCCTTATAAATCCTCATATTCTCGTCAGCGTCATTCCTTATCTCCTCCAACTCTTACAATTAGAACTTACTAAAATTTTTAGCCTCACCATAGTTTAAGTTACATTGCCTAATGGCCTAAAATGCTTTGTGCTCAAGTTCTACTGGAAGGTAAGAAGCTTTCCCATAAACCATCCAAAGGGATGACATTCCTAAAGAGGTCTTGTAAGTTGAATAATAAGCCCACAATACATCTCCCAATCTAAGACTCTAATCCTTTCGATTAGGTTGCATTGTCTTCTCTAAGATAGACTTCTTTAACATGGCCTCAAAGGATCAGTTGCAAAAATGGGTCTCTTTATCACTGATTATTACTTTAGGAATGCCAAACCTTTCAAAGATGTTAGCCTTAACACATCCAACAACAACCTTAGCATCATCAGTTCTAGTAGGAATAGCCTTAATCCGTTTAGATACATAATCTATAGCAAGCAAGATATAAAGATAGTCATAAGAAGAGGGAGAAGGAATCATAGAATCAATACTCTAAAAATATCTCACTAAAAATCAAAGTAGTTTGCGGCATCTGATCTCTCTGAGTTATGTTACCAGTTCTTTGACATCTTTCATATGATTTACATAAGTGAAATGCATCTTTAAACAATGAAAGGCAAAAGAAACCACATTCAAGCACCTTATGAGCTGTAAGCTTGGCACCAATATGACCACCACAAGAATAAGTATGATAGAAAGCAAGTGTGGAATTAAAGTCATCTTGTGGAACACATCTCCTAAAAACTTGATCAGCATAGAACTTCCACAAATATGTATTATCCCAATAATAATACTTAGCATCATCACAAAATTTATCTCTTTGGAATTTTACACATACCTAAGGGTAGCTCATTAGTAACCAAAAAGTTAACTAAATCAACATACCATGGTCGAGGAGTAGCATGAAGGACGACATATAACTGTTCATCAGGAAAGGTTTCCTTGACAAGAACAACATCAATTCCCTTAGCATTGTGTCAACTCAAGTGATCAACAACAAGGTTCTTGTCCTTAATTTCAAGGTCAAACTCTTGTAAGAGCAAAACCCATATGATAAGACATGACTTGGACTCCTTTTTATTCAAGAGATACCTAAGAGCTACATGATCTGTGAAAACAACAACTTTTATGCCAAGTAAGTATGACCAAAGCTTTTCAAGAGAAAACACAACAGCAAACAGTTCCTTCTTCGTTGTATGGTAAGCCTCATCCAATATCCTATAAGTATAAGCAATCACATGTAAATACTTCTCTATATACCACCCAAGAATAGCTCCAACTGCATAGTCATTGGCATCACACATAATCCAAAAGCTCCCAATTAGGTGGTTGGATGATGGGTGTCATTGTCAACTTTTTTTCATTAAGTCAAATGCATCCTTACACTCTTAGGAGAAGATGAACTTGGCATCTTTGGCTAGCAACTTGCATAGGGTTGCGACTACCTTGCTAAAATCCTTGATAAACTTACAATAGAAACCTGCATGTCCAAGAAAAAATTGAACATCCCTTACAGAGGAGGGGTAAGGCAAGGACAAGATAATATCTATCTTAGCTTTATCAACCTCTAACCCACATTCAAAATTCACATGGCTCAAAACTATCCCTTATTCTATCATAAAATGAAATTTTTTATAGTTTAAAACAAGGTTAGCATCCATGCATCTTTTCAAGATCAGAGACAAGTTTCCTAAACAATGATAAAAGGAATCACCATAAGTAGTAAAATCATCCATAAAAACTTCAATGATCCTCTCAGTATAATCAGAAAATATGCTCATCATACATCTTTGAAAAGTAGCAGGTGCACTGCATAAATCAAAGGGCATTCTCCTATAAGCGTATGTACCAAATGGACAGGTAAAGGTAGTCTTTTCTTAATCCATAGGGGCAATAATAATTTGATTATATCCATTATAGCCATCAAGGAAACATTAGAAAGACATACTAGTTAGGCGTTAGGCCTTACAAATTAACCCTAAAAGCTAGCACAAGTAGTATGGGCAGGTAGGGATTGTTCCCACAGAGAACTATGAAGTATGAATCCCAACTCAATTCAAACAAATCAATATGTTTAATAATCAAGCAATAGTGGACATAATTAAAGAAAGAGAATAATCCAACTAAATGTAATCTATACAAGTTATTTAAACTATATGAATGATAAACTAATGTCCTATATGTAAAACCAACAAAATCTAACAGGAATAGACCTATGTATGTCATGGCAAAGCAATTTAAAGGTAAGATCAGATTGAAATCAACTCTAATTTAGCAGTTTGGTTATGGCAAATTATGAGAGAACAAGATCAGAACCTTAACTTAGTTATTAGAGCTAATTGACGTAACCAAATTACTCCAAAAAGCTATATGGATGCTTGTGCTATTGTGTAACCAACTAATCTAAAGTATGCAGGTAAGGTTAGATTTGAAAACAAAGGGGAATCTTAAAGATAATGTGATTTAATCTACTATAATATGCAAATTACATGACCTATTAATACAACTACTTTAATTATTCAAACAATTAAATTGAAAGTAAAATTAACCTAATATATAAGACTAATAAATAAATTAAAGAAACAAATAGACCTGAAACTATGAAAGAACAAAGAACACACACAAATTTGGGGTGGTTTCGGATCGAAAATTCAAGGAAAATTAACTAAGAAAACAACTAAATCTTAAAGTAAATTAATGCTAAAGGATTCGGTAGAATTCAAAAGTTTAAAGATAAAAGAACTCAAATTTAACAAGTTTACAATTGCAAGAGAGTTCACAAATAAACACCTAATCAATCCAATTATGGAACATAAAAGCTAATCCATTTGTAATTTGTGTGTGACATTGGATCAACCAATTCGAACGTTAAGTTTCTTAACTTCTAAGTAAACTAAATTTCAAACATAAATTCATGCATCATAACTTCTAATCGACATAAACTTATGCAAGAGCAATTCAAACATTCGCTAAAGATCTCAAATTTAAATCATGATAACTTATATCTATGATTCAAACCAAATTTTACAATCAAACAAATCAGATTTGATAACTTACTATCTAAATCTAATAAGTTTTTTCTACTACCAATTAATCAATTCTGCAACTTCTACCTCAAACAATCAACTTAGCATTCAAATCACATAATCAAGATCAAATTCATGAATTTAATCTAACACACTTGATTCAACAATTAAGATCAGATTATAAACTCAGAGTCATCACACAAGCTTACATAGAATAATTAAGCAAAAGTTCTCATGAATCAAATTAGGCTTTAGAGGTTATTACCTCTTATAGTTGGAAAAAGAAATCTAGCTAGAAATTTATAGTGTATTCGGCAATATCAATAATAAGAGAAACTTAATTCTAAGAGAAAAGGATGAGGAGAAGAAAGCTATAGGTCATGCCCTAGCACAAAAAGAAAGAGAACATGAACCCACTTTTAATGAGTTAATAGAACCCTATATATAGAGGTATAGGTCGGTATACACATCCTTGAGGGAGTTGAACTTGTAATCTTTTCCAAACTTGGATTTCACTATTCTGGCATATTCTCAAGGGCAACATAGACATTGTATAACTCTTAAATGGAAAATAATTTATGGCTCAAGTTTTATGTGCAAATATCCCAATGATTTGAGGTTATTCACACAAAATTTCAACCCAATCCAACAAATAGATCTTCAGATATAAGCCCAAGATTGTCACAAGGTTCATCTAGAAATCCACCGCTCCGTGGAAAAGAAACCTAATCTGAATTCAGCTTGATATCTAGCCCAATTTATATTGGCCTTAAGGAGGTGGTAGAGAGATCAGAAATCAAGGTGGATTTGGAAACTTCAAGGACAGTGGAGGAAGCTTCCACACACTTGCATGCATGAGTTGGCAGTGTATGCTTTCATCCGTGGCGTCCAAGATGTACAGGAGGGTGATATGGTTGACCATGAGGATGACGTCATCATATGACCAATGGAGGGCTTCCATGTCATCAAATCTTCTCCAAAAGGTTTCTACCGAAGTTGTGTACTTAATGATGAAACCTATTTTGCACTATCAATAGGAAATCCTTGCAGAACTAGGATTCCTAGTCAAAGTAAGATTCCTAATCCTAGTAGGATTAGAATTAGTCATCATCCATAAATTTTGTCACCAATTTTACTTTTCACCACGAATTGTCAAAATAGGAAATCCTAGTCAGAGTAGGATTCCTGGTGCAGTTAGGATTCATAATCCTCGTAGGATTAGGATTTTTGCAACTTTGACCATTCTTGCTCACTTTGACCTCCTCGTTCCGAATATGAACTATATTTGCACTAATTCTATCTTGTTTAGCTCATATTCTTTGTTTCATGTCCAAAACTACTTGTAGAACACAAAGTAAGATAAGTGAATCATTTTGTATAGAAAATGGGAGCAAATACTAAGTGTTAAGGTACTAAAAAGATAAGAAAATTTAAGTGTATCACACTTGGTCCGTGAAAGGCAGGAAAATGGTCCTTTTTCATCGCCAACTTCAACTTCCTATAATTAATACAAGTTTGCTAGCCAATTTCCATATGTGTGGGTACTAACTCATTCTCAACATTCTTCACCACAGTAATACCCACTTTTTTAGGATATGATGGAGAACCATGGGCATGTAAAAGACAAGAAGAGAAGTATCCATGGTGTGATTCACCTCAAGGAAGCCTAGGATGTGACTTGTATGGACATGAGCTTGCAAAAGGAGACTTAAAAGATAAAATTGGATCAAATTTAAAGTTTGAATGTTCGAGGCAAGGGGATGAACGAAATTCCCATATAAAAGACCCAGCATTCAAGTTTAACGTTCCTAAAGATCCATTACAAGATGTTGGAGGCCCAATGACGAGAACTAGGGCCAAAGTAATGAAGCAAGCATTGAATTGTTTAATCTAAGACCTTCAAGAGATAGAGCCCATATTGTTGAGTCAGATTTCATCTTATAAAGATCCTAGAGGCATTGTCTTACTCCTTGAAGCCCAACATAAAGTGTCTAAATGCCCACATGGAGTCTAATTCGGAGAACTCAATTAAAATACCATATGACAAGCATGTGCCACTTAAAAATAAGGATAAAGACGTGACCTATAAGGTCTAACATGTTTAGATCATGTTTTAATTAGTTTCCTTTTTGTTTTCCTTGAAATAAAGTTATCTAGTCAACACCTTTCTAAGATTATTTTGTTTCCGTTTAGGGATTGATTTGTTTCCTTTTAATTAGTTTCTTCTTTAGGACATTAAGTTAGGAAGTTTTTCCTATAAATAGGCACCCTCTATGTACTTTGAAAGGGGATTTTTCATTCAAAAATTATATTGAGAGCTTTCTTGCTTTCTTTGTATTCTTTGAGAGTACTTGACTTATCAAAGGAGTGGTCTTCCTTTGTGACATCCCAAGGTTAGAGTTCTAAGAGACAAGTTCTCTTAGGGTTCTTTCCATTGACCAACATTTTTGCTAGGGTTCTAAGAGACATGTTCTCTTAGGGTTCTTTTCATTGAACAACATTCTTCTAACCTCCTTTTTTCTCTTTGTGTTATGCTTCTATCTTTTCAGTTTTGTTTCTTGTGACTCCGTGTGTTTGCTTGATTATGGCCATTCTCAGGTATAGCTCCATCTTGGTTCTCTAGGATAAGTTCTTATTGGGTCGGCCATCAGGATTTACATGGATAGGACTTACCCCTTGCTATCAAAGATAGGATATATGACACCTACATCCAAGAGCTTCAAAATTTTGGCCTTCACCACCTCCATAATGGGTGGATTGAGTTGTCTCTGCATCTCCCTCGAAGGTTTGGAATTAACCTTTAAGAGTATGTGATGCATACACATAGAAGGACTAATCCCTTTGATGTCAGCTAAAGTCCATCCAATGGCAGTCTTGTGGGCCTTTAAGACACACAACAATCTTTCCTCCTGCATAGCTATTAGATTCTTTGTAATAATCACTGGAAGAGTATCATCAGATCCAAGAAAAGCAAACTTCAAATGATCAAGCAAAGGTTTCAATTCTAACTTAAGAGCATGCAACATAGAAAGTAAGACTTTTTGTGGTAAAGAGGTAAATCAGCAAACACATCCAATTGTGGCACCATATAAGAAGACTGCAATGCCACAATAGCATCAATCACATAAGGTTCAAAAATCATAGCACCATATTGGCCTTAACATCAAAAATGAGAAGAAGGAATGCATAAGAGCAATATTAACGTCATCATTACCACCATAAGCACAAAATTCATCCACCAACAGATAAGTGATATCCAAGTTATGGAATTCATGCACATCATCATTATATTTCATTGTCTCATTAAAATTAAACAAGACATGTTCACCATCAATCCTCATAGACAAAATGCAATAATCAAAATTAATCACAATCTTAGTAGTCTTCAAAAATGGTCTCCCAAGTAGAAGAGGTGAACATGTGTACGAGTTGATACGAGACCTAATAAGAACTTGTCCTAAAGAACCTTCAACAAGATTGAACTATACCCGGGAACGGAATGAATGAAACACACACAAAAGCACAAGAAACAAAATTGAAAATATAGAAATAGAACAATAAGAGAAAAGGGGTTAGAAGAAAGATGTTCAATGGAAAGAACCCTAAAAGAACCTGTCTCCTAGAACCCTAGTAAGAATGTTGGTCAATGGAAAGAACCGTAAGAGAACTTGTCTCTTAGACCACTCTTGGGATGCATACACATCCTTCTCTTTATTTTTAAGTGGCACTTGGTTGTCACATTTTATTTTAATTGAGTTCTCCCAATTGGACTCCATATGGGCCTTTAGACACTTCATGTTGGGTTTCAAGGAGTAAGACAATGCTTTTTAGACCTTTATGAGATGAAATCTGATTCAACAACATGGGCTTTATCTTTTAAAGTCCTTGGATCAAATAATTCAATGCTTGCTTCATGGATTTGGACCTAGCTCTTATTATTGGCCCTCAAACATCTTGTAATGGATCTTTAGGAACATTGGACTTGAATGTTGGGCCTTTGATATGGGAATTTCGTTCAGCTCCTTGCCTTGCACATTCAAACTTCAAATTTGATCCAATTTCAACTCCTAAGCCTCTTTTTGCAAGCTCATGTCAATGCAAGTCATGTCCTAAGCTATCAACTTTCACTAACACATTAAGAGATAACAGAAGTGCTTTTAAAGGAACCAATATTAAGAGAACCAAAGATGGATTTTGGCATTACACTAATTGAAGCTCCTAAGTTACACATAGCCTTCAAATTACATGTTACCAATTACACAAGAGATACAAAATGCACCTAGGTCTCCTTGCTTAATAAGTAATTTCTTTTGGAGAATAACACTTACATTCTTTCCCAAGCCAACGATGTCGCCATTTCTGACCTCGTTGGCTCTCTTGGTGGTGTACATTTTCTTAAGAAATTTAGCATACTTGGGCACATGTCTTGTTGCCTCCAGCAAAGGAATGTTGAACTCAACCTTTTTAAATAACTCCAATATTTCTTTCTCCTTATCCTCCTTCTTTTGCTTGTTAGAACTCAAAGAGAAAGGTTGAGTTAGCATAAGTGGAATCCATAAGGTTAGGAGATACCTTACAAGCATGAGATGGTTGATTGGGTTGAGAAGAAGGTTCGGCACCCTTCAAGTCAAAGGGTGGTGCGATTAGTTTTGGGTTGTTATCTTCAACCTCCAACTCATCCTCCTCATCTAAAATAATCACTTTGTCTCCTATCTTCTTACCACTCCTTAGCTTAAATGGAAAAAAACTTTCCTTGCCTTGTAGCCCTTGGGATGACAATTTTCCAAAATTTTGGGCCTCCATCTTTCTAAGGCTGAATGCTAACTTTCCTATTTTCCTCTCAACATTTTGGATGCCCGACCTTGTCTCTTGCTAAAAAGATTTATAATCTTGTTGAAAAGATATGAAATTTTGCTACATGGACAAGGTGCTAGATGTCAGAGTTTTCATCATATCCATAACCTCATTCAAATAAAGATTACAAGAAGAAGAAGGATAGAAGGTGGTGGCGTAGGTCTGGGGATGTTTGGTTATGGTTGAAACCTAGGGGGTTGGGTGCTCTTGCTCTATTCGGCATAGGTGGTTGTTGAGGATTCTCATAGTGAAGGTTGGGGTGATCTCTCCATCCCAGATTGTAGGTTTGAGAGTAAGGATCATACTTTCTCTGTGGGTTGGCATTAAAAACACCACCAACTGCTTTCACATGGTCAATAGAATCTTCTTGCATAGTAAGATATGTATTAGCATTATGACCATTGATAAGTTGTCGTTAGCCTACAAATTTAATCCCCTACTTAAGATGATTTGTAGTATAGTGAAGCAAGGTTATCGTCCCATAGAGATCAAAACACGAGTAAGATTTTTTTACTTTCATGCAAAGTATGCGTGAATGTTATGCATGAAATGATGCTAGCTTACATGACCCAATAGGACAAGATTGGGGGATTTGTTTGATTGCATTAAAAGTAAACAAGAAAAGAAAGAAGAAAACGTGATTTAAGTTCAAAAATTTAAAATAAAGCCGAAAATTTTCAAGAGAGAAATTGCTAGGAAAATTTTAGTAAAAAGTTCAGATTAATCAAAGACCAATTGCAAAGGTTTTCACTAAATTCTTAGGTTGTTTTTAATAATTGAAAACGAATTATTTCTTAGATTGAAAAATTAGGGTTCATCACATGAAGATAGATGCATTCAAAACAAGCATGACATCCAACAACTTCTTGTTAATGCATTAATCCAAAACTAGCATGAACAATACAATGACAAGAGCATTAAGATCAAAATTAATTCTATCGAGCCTAAGTTAATTTTCAAGAAAACTAGCATACATAAAATTAACCTGTCTGGATCCAACTAATTAAAACCTACAAATAAGCTTCAATTTTAATTAGGTATTGCTACTTAACTTAATCAATTTATTATCTAGCAATTAAATTAATCAGATAGCATACAAATAATTCATGTAAAATTCAAATTCACATATATAATTCAGCAATCATGTCTGGATCAAGAGCACAAATTTCCAATCATAGATTCATCAATTGTATACAAATGCTTCTCATAAAAACAACCATAGATTTAGCTAGTAGCATCAACAATTGGGAAAGAAAATTTAGTTCATAATTCTAAGTAAAACAAAGTTAAAAATCATCATTAAAAACATAGTGCAGAATTTGGGTACAAGAAGAAAAAGTAGAGAAGAAAATAAAACTAGGGTTCTACCCAGAGAGAAAGAGAAAACGTAGGAGAAAGAAAGAGTAGAAGAGAGATTCACATCCAAAGAAGAGAGAAAACGTGAATACCCCCCTTAAACTAATGCTAAAGGACCCTATTTATATTGGAGGAGGTCTTGTAGGAGATGATTTCTTTTCCAAGTAGAAGTAAGTATTTCTTTCCTTGTAGAATTAAAATCTTTACAAGGATATGATTTCTTTTCCAAGTAAAAGTAGGTCTTTCTTTCGTTGTAGAATTAGGATCTTTACAAGGATATGATTTATTTTCCAAATAGAAGTAGACTTTTTCTTTCCTTGTCAAATTAGGAACTTTACAAGGGTAGGACTTTTTTTTCCTAAAAATTAGGAATCTTCACTTCTCCCAATCTACATGTCCCCTAACCGTCTAGATTGTTCATGGATCCATTTCTTGTAGCGGCGAACAAGAATCTTTCGAAATGTAGAAATCCTAGTTGAAGTAGGATTCCTTATAGGATTAAGATTTCTGCAACTTTGGTCACCTTAAGGTATTTCGACCTCCTCACTCTGAAAATGACATCCAAAAGTTCTAAATGTTGGGCCCTATTTCTGGAGCCCAACAATCGCTCCGAATATCATAAACATAAGACGTGAGCTTATTATTCTGTAAGGTTATTTCCATGGAATCTCTTTAGACTTCATCGTTTCATCCTCATTGTCATAACATCTCAAACCCCACGGGGCGAGCCCACACCTGTCAAACACCAAGATTACTGTAGCACCCCACTCCCGCACGACCCGAACCCGACATCGACGGTGATATCCGAGTCGGTGCTATCGAGGGTGGCGTGCTAAAACACTCATTCAGTAATCGGTACATTTTTTTAACAATATATGCGGAATTCAAATGCCCACTTTGGGTCCTCATTCAATCATATACAATTTCATTATACACAATTTCCAATAGCCACTCGGGCCCATTTCCCAAATAC
>JAOSBK010000001.1:23221480-23237782 GCA_027568895.1 Erythroxylum shatona | reverse complement strand
TTGTTGTTTTTCTTATGAGATTTCTTCTCATAATTATTCTCTACAAACATCACTTCAGTCTCTTTCTTAAAAGGATTTACCTCAACTATTTCTTCTATTAGAGAATCCAAAACCATCTTAACAGTAAGTGATTCTCCACTAGCATGCTTAATTACCTTCTTGAATGCATTAAATTCAGAAGGTAATCCTTTAAGATCACTACAGCTTGATGTTCCTCACTTATTTTCTCATCTGTAGCTTCTAAATCTTGTACTAGCTTAAAGAAATAATCTAGGTTATCGTCTAAGGAGACTGAAGTGTTCATTTTGTAGTTTGCAAGGTTATAGAGAAGTGTCATCTTGTTAGGAAGACACTTCTTGGCATACAACTCATCTAGTTTCACCCAAAGTTTTCGTGCAGTGTTACAATTATGCACTTTTCTTATCATTGTTGGTGATAAGTGAAGCATTAACTTGCAATGTCTAAGTCTTTGCATCTTTAGCTTCTTTATAGGGTCGGTCTCTAGGTCATACTGATCATCTATGGCTCCATAACAATTATAAGGTTCAAGAAGAGCTTGCATATGGAGTTTCCAGATGGTAAAGTCTTCTTTACCAGAAAAAATGTCCATTTCCTTGCCTACCATGATTGCTGTGAAAAAAAGAATCTTAAGACTTCCACTTACTGACTTTCTTGATGAATCTTGATGAATCTTTGAAGCTTGAAGTGTCTAAGAATTGTCCCAGGAGGTCTTGTATGCTCTGATACCACTTTTTGTTAGGTATTTTACTGCTTCTCTGTTATCTTTGAAAACACAAGATCTGATAAACTGGTTAATTTACATATGTGAACAATTGTAGAAAATAGAGAAGACTGATTTACTTGGTTCGATAGTGAATCACTATCTACATCCAAGGTTCCCACTTGACAGTGGTGGAGATATTTCACTAATGCAGAAGAAGAAAATGAAAAATAAGATACAAAGATTGAGTGTTCTCTTGAACACCTGCAGCAAGAGTCTCTCAAGCTCACCAGTACCCAAAAACAGGTTGGTACTCTAGCATTCTTTGATTTTTTTCCCTCACACTATTTTTTCACTCTCAAAGACTGAAATTACAATGTGAATGAAGACTGAAATTTTCTGTGTTGTGTTGTATTGTGACTGAAGCTTCTGTTTTCTTTTATAGTTGCTGGAGAAGAGGAAAGCTTTCGGATGTTTGTTGCTTGAATCAGCCAACCTTCATGTGCCTTCCATATGAGCCTTTTAATACATCTCCTTTGTTGTGCATATTGTGTTATGGTTGCTGCATGTTATACTTGTTGTATGCTGTGTTTTACAACTCTGTTGTATTTACTTGACAATGTATTAATGACATAAGCTACTAAACGACTGTGCTTTGAGATTTAACAATTCAGACATGTTGATGCACTTTGGTCTCCACATGGTTTAAGCTTTAGTTTAATTTTTGTCTTTAGCTGATGGAACCTTCGAGTAAGCTTTGTCCTCCTTCTCTCTTCGACAACTCTTCAGACACAAACACATATTTCTTCTGTCTTCAATTCTTCTTGCATTCTTGTAGTATCTGAGTTGAAATGTTAGAGTTTACATGATTTTTATCACAAATTTTCCTCTTACTCCATCATCTTCAGCTCAGAGCAAACAATTCGAGAGTGTTAGAAAAAACCCGAAGCCCTAGTTTTTGCCAGAATTTGTGAGATTTGTCATAAACGTCTTCGATTTCATGTGGCTTCCCTTCTATTTCACCAGTCGTAGCTCAAATAGAAAAAATCCTAGAAAAATCTCCAAAACCCGAAACCCTAATCTTTACCCCTTTGTGAGATCTGTTGGATTTGACTTCGGTATCAAGGGGCTTCCATGATCTGTAAGTAGTCCTTACAAAAATTAAACTTCTTTTGTGTTAAAATTTTTGTACCGAAATCAGATGGATTTTTCTCACCTTGTATTTTTTCCATATTGAAGGTTCCTTTGGAGATTTGATCTCTGAAGAAATGCAGAAGCACATCAATGTGCTTGGATCGTTCATGGAGGACTGGATCACGACTCAGGTATCAAGCACTCTGACTGTTCGTGTATATTATTGGTATTGTGATGTCTGTGTTGATTTCTTTAAGTATACCTGATAGCCATGCTAATTCTTTTACACCTTCTGTTATTGCATAATATTCGGCCTTTGTGGTAGATAGACTTACCACTGATTGTTGTTGTGATTTTCAATATATTGTGTTTGTTGATAGTGTAAATATGTATGTTGAGATTGACTTTCTTGAGTCCTTGTCTGTTGCATAATTAACATCCACATAGCCATGTAGAGACAAATAGTTGCATTTAATTAGCTCCCTTTTTATGAAGCATAATCCATAGTGCACTGTTCCAGATACATATCTGAGAACATTTTTGAGCCCTTGCCAGTGTTCTAAACCTGGATTGGCCACGAACTTGCTTAGGATACTTATAGCATAGGCTAAATCAGGCTTTGTGCATAGCATAAGGTAAATTAAGGTTCCAACACCTACATCATAGGGATAGTGAGTCATAGCTTTCTGTTCTTCTTCAGTCTTAGGGCACTTGTCAGAAACCATCTGCAGGTGTGATCCTAAAGGAACTGAAGTAGGTTTGGCTTGCTTCATATTAAATTGAGCTAGTATCTTTGGAATATAGTTTCTTTGGATAAGCCATAGCTTTCCTTCCCTCCTCTTTCTGATAATCTGCATTCCTAAAAGCTTCTGTGCTTCCCCTAGGCCTTTCATTTCAAAATGAGAGCACAATTCAACCTTAACCTCTTGAATTCTATTCAAGTCCTTCCCTGTGATGATGAGATCATCTACATAGACTAACATAAACACTACTTTAGTCATCCCTAGATCTTTGTAATATAGGCAGTAATCATAAGAGCTTCTATGGCAAACATGGTCCAGTTTGTTTTTGTCCTCAAAACCAATTGGTTGCTTCATATATATGGTCTCTTCTAGCTTTCCATATAGGAAAGCTATCTTAACATCCATTTGATGGATTTCCCAATCATATAACTACTGGAGAGAATATCTCTTTGTAGTCTATTCTTTCCTTTTGCCTAAATCCCTTAGCTACAAGCCTAGCCTTATAAATTCTAGGTTCTACTTCTGTTACTCCTTCTTTCAATTTGAACAACCACTTATTCTGAATTAATTTGGCTTTGTAGGGTCTAGGGACTAAAGTCCAAGTGTTATTCTTCATTAATGAAGAATATTCCTTCTCATAAGCTTCTTTCCAATTTTTAGCATCCTTGCTTCTCATGGTTTCATCATAGGTTTCTGGAGCCTTATTTTCTACATTTTCAGCCATGAAACATGCAAAGTCAACCATGTCTAGTTCAGTATACCTTTTGTTAGGAATTTTGATTCTTGGTTGCCTATCCATTGTGAGTTGGTAGTCTTGTAGGTTCTCTTGCATATCATCCGAAGGTGGGTGTGGAGCTTCTCCTTCACCCTCATCTTCTGCATCTTCTCTCCTTTTTCCATACTATGTAGTGCCTTTTGCAGGCTCCACAGTTTCAGATTGTGAGCCACCACCTTCTTCAGATTCTGGTGGTAGATAAAAAGGGACTGAATGATTTGATGTCCCTAGATTCTCCTGAATTTCACTTAAGAGGTTAGAGTTTTGAGATTTCTTGCTCAGCAGAGGGAATTCATCTTCTTTAAAGATGACATCTTTGCTAATGTTTTTATAGGATCCCTTTTGAAGTAGTAGGAGTTTATAGCCCTTCACACCTTCTGGATAACCTAGAAACACCCCCTTGACTGCTTTAGGCTCTAATTTTCCCTCTTTCTGATGTACATAGGCTGCACATCCAAAAGCCCTAAGGTGTGAGAGTCTAGGCTTCTTACCACTCCAAATTTCCTGAGGAGTCTTATAGTCATTAGCAGAGGTTGGGAGCCTATTAATTAAATAGGCTGCTGTCCTAATTGTTTCTTCCTATAGGGAATGAGGGTAACCCGAAGACAGAAGCGCACCTAGTCTTTTCTAAGAGGGTCCTATTCTTTCTTTCAGTTACTCCATTCTGCTTTGGAGTGGCTCTAATAGTCTTATGCCTAAGAATTCCATTTTTACTGCAGTATTCCTCAAATTCCTTGTTGCAATACTCCAACCCATTATCAGTCCTTAGGCATTTTAATTTCCTCCCAGTTTGATTTTCCATAAGAGTATGCCACCTTATGAAAATCTCCAAAGCTTCATCCTTCCTTTTCATTAGGTAAACCCAACATTTCCTTGATCTATCATCAATTATGGACATGAAATACAAATTTCCTCCTGCTGTGGGGACTTGAGCTGGCCCCCAGAGATCACTGTGAGCATACTCCATAATCTCTGTGGCTCTCTTAACTCCCCTTTGAAATGCTGACCTGTGGTGCTTACCTAGCACATAGGATTCACAAAAATCTAACTTTTGTAGGTTCTTTTTAGGTATAAGACCTTGCCTAGAGAGATGGTGCAGGCTTTTGTTGCCTACATGATCCAACCTAGCATGCCATTGCTTGGTTGATTCAAGGTTTCGACTTTCTGAAATTTGATTAATTTCAGTTGAGCCTATAACATAGTATAGGCCACCTCTCGCCACTTCTCTAATGATGACTTTCCCATCCCTTAGGATTTCTTTAAGTCTATCTTTAGACCTAATTTGAAAGCCTTGCTTATCAAACAAGCTTTCAGAAATCAGATTTCTCCTTATTCCAAGCACAAATCTGACATTGCTTAGGATCCTTCTCTTTCCATCAAACATGTTGATGGAAATACTTCCTATGCCCTCTATCTTTTGCTGCCTAGAATCTGCCATTTTAACCTTAGCAGTGACTGGTTCAAATGTTGTGAACCAGTCCCTATAAGGAGTGACATGCATTGTGCACCCTGAGTCAAATATCCATTCTCTACTAAGGTCCTCACAATCCTTAGTTACAGCCAAAATTTTATCTTCACTAGAATCTTCAGGTTTTTCAACTTTACCTGAAATTTCACTTTCAACTGCCTTATCCCCCTTCTTTTTCCTACAATCCCTTGCAAAGTGTCCCACCTTATCACAATAGAAGCATTTCTTCCCTTTACCCTTTTTCTTCTTTTCATTTTCACCTTCCTTAGGGTGTTTTTCTTTCTCACTTCCTTTCTGCCATTTTCCATTCTTGTTGTTTTTCTTATGAGATTTCTTCTCATAATTATTCTCTACAAACATCACTTCAGTCTCTTTCTTAAAAGGATTCACCTCAACTATTTCTTCCGTTAGAGAATCTAAAACCCTCTTTACAGTAAGTGATTCTCCACTAGCATGCTTAATTACCTTATTGAATGCATTAAACTCAGAAGGTAATGCCTTTAAGATCACTATAGCTTGATGTTCCTCAGAAATTTTCTCATCTATAACTTCTAAATCTTGGACTAGCTTAAAGAAGTAGTCTAGGTTATCATCTAGTGTGACTGAAGTGTTCATTTTGTAGTTTGCAAGATTGTGAAGAAGTGCCATCTTGTTAGGAAGACACTTCTTGGCTTACAACTCATCAAGTTTCACCCAAAGCTTCTGTGCAGTGTTACAATTCTGTACTTTTCTTATCACTGTTGATGATATGTGAAACATTAACTTGCAATGAGCAAGTCTTTGCATTTCTTTATAGGATCAGTCTCTAGGTCATACTGATCATCTATGGCACCATAGCAGTCATAAGATTCAAGAAGAGCTTGCATCTGGAGCTTCCAGATGGTAAAGTCTTCTTTATTAGAAAATATGTTCATTTCCTTGCCTATCATGATTGTTGTAAAATAAAGAATCTAAAGACGTTCACTTACTGAGTTGCTTGATGAATCTTTGATGCTTGAAGTGTCCAGGAATTGCCTCAGGAGGTCTTGTATGCTTTGATACCACTTTATGTTCGGATATTTCTCCTGTACTGATGTTCTTTGTATACAGAAACTGATAAAGACTTTGTAAACTTTACAGATATAAAACTTGCAAAAAATAAAGAAGATACAAATTTACTTGGTTCGATAGTGTAAAACTATCTACATCCAAGGTTCCCACCTATGGTGGTAAAGATTTTCACTAATCAAGAGGAATTGAAGAACAAAATACAGAAATGGAGTGTTCTGTGGAACACCTGCACCAAGAGTCTGTCAAACTCACCAGTACCTAAAAAATGGTACTCTAGCACTCTATGATTTTTCCTTGTCACTATTTTTCACTCTCACAACTACTGTGTACAAGAAAATTGAAGCTATGAAAATATGTGAATGAGATATCTCTATGTCTGATGTTTCTGTCTTCTTTTATAGCTGCTGGAGAAGAAGAAGACCTTTGGATGGCTTGTATCAGCCCACCTCTATATGCCTCACGTGAGTCACTTATTCCTCTCTGACATGTTTGCGTTTTATATTTATTGTAGCTGCGTTTTTACCTTTTGGTCATGTAATACGATTGTGCTTCATGTAGAGATTCAGACATGTATTAGATGACTGTGTTTTGAGTTTAAACACTTCAATAGGCTTAGTCTCCACGTGTGGTGCATCTGTAGCTAAACTCTAATTTTAGAAGCATTGAGAATGATCTCTCTTCTCTCTTTCTTTGTAGCTGT
Source organism: Erythroxylum shatona (assembly GCA_027568895.1). Taxonomy (NCBI): domain Eukaryota; kingdom Viridiplantae; phylum Streptophyta; class Magnoliopsida; order Malpighiales; family Erythroxylaceae; genus Erythroxylum; species Erythroxylum shatona. The sequence goes on along the minus strand of JAOSBK010000001.1, from coordinate 23,231,191 downwards.
ACATACTCCATCATACACTTAGCTTCTACTTCACTTCTGTTTTTTTATTTTCTTCTGTATTAGATGCATCTGAGTGTTGATTGCTGGAGTATGTGTGATCTCCATCACATATATACTATTGGAGACCTAAGTTTCGATCATATCTTGTGTGATTTAGGGACAAGAATTAGACTCGTGCTCTTTTTATTTTATAAGAAGCTCAAGGTCGGCAATCTTAAATGTGCTGCTCTCTCTCTCTCCCTCTATAACTAATAGACCACTCTTTTAAAGTCCGATAAATATACTAAAAATGTGGCCATAAGAATTGGTAAGTTTGTTATTCCTATAGATTTTATGGTATGAAATATGGATAAGAATCAACATTCGCCTCCGATTTTAGGACGACCTTTCTTGGCCACTTCTATGGCCCTGATTGATGTTTATGAACCTTGAGAGTTAGGGATTAAACTAGAACTTAAGAGATTTATACCCTAAAATTCTATTAATGGTAAGTCTAACAAGTGCCTCTATTTCAGTACAATGAGTGAAAATATAACTTGTATTATATAGGAAGCAACAACACATGATGTAAAAAGGATAGATTCAAGGCTAAAAGAAGTAAGTGGAACAAGTAAATACATCATAAGGAAACATGAAATATGCCTAAAAATTGATTATTCTATTAAGCCTAGATACTTAATCTGAAGTACTTGTCCCATAGTTATATAGCTTAAGCATTTCCTTACCTAACCTAATCATTCTCTTATAATGACTTGTTTATTTTGTATATTTATTTGCCCTCTTTTTTGTTTATGTATTTATTTACTGATTTTATCTTTTATTTTTATTCTTTCCTTATTCTATATTTATTGTGTTTATTTATTTTATTATTTATTTTTATTTTTATATTTAAATTTAAATTTAAATTTAAATTTTTATTTATTTATTATTATTACTATCCTCTATGTTTTTTTAATAATTTTTATATACTATTATGATGATGATGATAATGATAATGATAATGATAATGATAATGATTATGAGATTATAATATATTTAACACATAAAATAATTAATTAATTAATTAATTATGAACAAAAAATTGTCACTCTGTATATTAATTACATAATGAAAAATAGAACTCTATACATTACTATTAATTATATTTTAGTTTGTTAATAAGTTATAATTAATGAATTAAAATATAATTAATTAATCAAGTTGTACATATTAATATTTATATTTAGTATATATATTACTCATCATATTAATTTTTAATTATTATTAATTATTATATAGTAATATTTAGCTAATTAGTCATGCCTGTGACTTAATAGTCATAAATGCGTGACTCCCATGTTAAGTGCTTTTTTTTTCTTTTTACTAGCACCAATATAATTTAATAACATTAAACTATTGTTAATTTGTTTATTAATTATGTCATAATTAATAGATTAATTAATTATAATATACTTAACACATATAAAAGATAACTAATTAATTAAAATATAATTCATTAACTAACTAACTAATTAATTAATTTCGGTATAAATAATGATTATTGAAATATAATAAATTTATTGATTTATTAGAATATTATTGATTTATAAATTAATTATGACCGTGAACTAATTTGTTTATTCAATTCACGATCGTGCACACTGAGGGTTACTCTCTCACGATCGTGCAGCTCTTCTGAATGACAGAGCATTATTATATATATTGACGGTCACGACTATGACTAAATAAGTCACAGCCGTGACAATGTTATATTATTCACACACACACACATATATATTAGTTAAGTAGTCATGACTGTGACTATTTCACACCTATGACTTAATAGTCACACGCGTGACTCTTATATATATATTTTTTGTAATTTGTAATTTGTAATTAAATAAAATTTATATATAATTTATTAACAAATTAAAATATAATTATTTCTGTTCTATAATTTATTAATGTACAGAGTGAATATTTTTTCATTCTATAATTTAAAAATACTTAAATTATACTTAACTAATTAATTTGATATAGTTAATAGTAATTAGAATATAATAAATTAGTTGATGAATTAAATTATAATTTAATTCAATAGTCAATATTTATATTTATATTTAGTATATATGTTATTCATGAGCTTGCATTATTAATTATTAATTATTATTAATTATTAATTATTATATAGTGATATTTAGGTAAGTAGTCATACACGTGACTCTCATGCATATATTTTTTGTAATTTTTAATTAAAAAAGTTTATATATAATTTATTAACTAATTAAAAGTAATGTATAGAGGGACTATTTTTCATTCTATCATAATTAAAGTATAGAGTGACTTTTTTTCATTGTATAATTTTATTAACTAATTAATTTGATATAATTAATAGTAATTAGAATATAATAAATTAATTAATGAATTAAAATATAATTAATTAATTAAGTAGTACATATTAATATTTATACTTATTATATATGTTATTCATCAGCTTGCATTCTTAATTGTTAATTATTATTAATTATTATATAGTAATATTTAGTTAAGTAGTCACGTCTGTGACTTAATAATTACATGTGTGACTCATGCATATATTTGTTGTAATTTTTAATTAAATATAATTTATATATAATTTATTAACAAATTAAAATATAATTAATAGTAATGTATAGAGTGAACATTTTTTCATTCTATAATTAATGTGCACAGTGACTATTTTTTCACTCTATAATTTAGAAATACTTAAATTATAGTTAACTAATTAATTTGATATAATTAATGATAATTAGAATATAATAAATTAATTAATGAATTAAATATAATTAATTAATGAAGTTGTACATATTAATATTTATATTTAGTATATATGTTACTCATCATTTGAATTGTTCAGTATTATTAATTATTATATAGTAACATTTAGCTAATTAGTCATGCCTATGACTTAATAGTCATAGGTGTGACTCCCATATTAAGTGCATTTTTTTCTTTTTACCAGCAACTATATAATTTAATAACATTAGAATATTATTAATTAGTTTATTAATTATGTCATAATTAATAGATTAATTAATTATAATATACTTAACACATATAAAATAAATAAATAATTAAAATATAATTAACTAACTAACTAATTAATTAATTTTGATATAAATAATGATTATTTAAACATCTAGTTAATTAATTTTGGTATAAATAATGATTATTTAAATATAATAAATTTATTGATTTATTAAAATATTATTGATTTATAAACTAATTATTGATGTGAACTGATCTGTTTATTTAGTTATAATTAATAATAATTAATATAAAATTAATTAATTGATGTATTAAATAAAATATAATTAATTGATTAATTAGTACGTATTAATATTTAATGCACGATCATGCAATTTTAGTTGATTCTTCGCTGTCACCATCAGGCTTGTGCATGATCGTGCTTTTCTTGAGATTTCCTTAATGTCATGATCATGCAAATCCTCTTATGGTTACTTTACACGATCATGCACTTCTTCTAAATGACAGAGCATTATTATATATATTGAAAGTCACGGCTATGACTAATACATATTATATATAATAATTATTAATTATTATATAGTGATATTTAGTTAAGTAGTCACGCCTGTGACTTAATACTAACTTACTCTCATGAATTTTTTTTTTGTAATTTGTAATTAAATAAACTTTATATATAATTTATTAACAAATTAAAATATAACTATTTTCATTATATAATTAATATACAGAGTGAATACTTTTTCATTCTATAATTTTAAAATACTTAAATGATACTTAACTAATTAATTTGATATGATTAATAGTAATTGAATATAATAAATTAATTAATTAATTAAAATATAATTAAATAATTAAATAGTACATATTAATATTTATATTTAGTAAATTTGTTAGTCATCAGCTTGCATTGTTAATTGTTAATTATTATTAATTATTATATAGTGATATTTAGGTAAGTAGTCACACTTGTGACTTAAATGGCCAAATAATTTGTTAAAATGATTAATCCTTATAACCGCCAAATAATTATGTAATCATTTCAATTACTACGAAAATCGAATACCAAAACAAACATACCAAAAGAAACGTTAAGTGGTTTGATAATAATATTAAAGATGGTTATTTTAACGTTGAGAGGATTATAATTTGAAAATATATAATTAGTGAAGTAGTTTTATTTTTATAGAGGCATTCAGGAAGTCACAATTATCTACGATGCAAGAAAGTTTTACGTGGAAATAAAGATTTAACTTATTAATATGTCACAAGTTCAAAATTGGATCCAAACTGTTAGAAATAAATTACTTGATTATCAGAATATTATGAAAAAAATAAAAGCAGTCTCTGATTATCACAATTTTACTAAATAATAGAAAACAAGGAAAAGTTACATTTTATTTATTATAATTTATTATTCTTCTTGCATGCACTGTGGAGAAGAATTGGTATATTTGCAAGCCTATGGTATTGTACCTTTCTATAGGGAGTCCTGAGTGAAACACTAACCTTAAACACTTGAGTGAAATGAGCGAATTCGGTGAGGAAGATCCATTTTGAGTCTATGCTTGCCTTTGATTGATAGCGTTAGAATTGAGTTTGATTATGTATGCCCATAGTCATGATGTGTGTACTAATTAGACATTCAAGTAGCCGAAGTTTGAAAGATTGCATGTTGTTAATCCTTGGGATGATGAGTTGATAGAAGGGATTGGTTGTTTCATTTGTTTTAAGTGCTTCTTTGTGTGTTTTAGCTCTACTTTATTTGATCTTTAGCATTTTTTGTATCTTTTCTTGATCTTTGAAGTGTTTTGTTGTTTCTTTACATTATTTAATGCTTAAGGGTAGTTTTGGAGAGTTCATGATTATAAGCAGCTAAATATTTTGTAGGAGTTTTTCTTGAATTATTTGTGGAACTCTTGTTGTTTTGGATGCAATTATAGATGTTTTGCGATTTTTATTGTGCTTAAAGCAGCCAATAAATAATTAGAAATTATTAATAATGTTAATAATTAATAATAACATGTACGTTCAGCATATTTGGAAGAATAGCAAATACTTAATAATAACAAAAGTAATAATTAAATGTTAATAATTAAGAATTAGTTAATAAATTAATAATGTGTTAAGCATATTATAATTAATTAATTACTTAATTAATTATGTTATAATTAATCAACAAACTAATCTTCTTTTAATTAATTAATTATCTATTTAATAAAAGATGTTATAACATCATATAGGTATTATGTAACATCCCATGTTAGGGTTTAGAACCCCAGAATAGAGAATATAAGAGTATATTGTGGAATTAGTAGTGCATTGCATGTTTATGCATCATTGACTATTCACATATACGTGAATAAATATTTTTGACACATTCAAATAAGTGTACATATATTCGTTGATATTTTTTGGGTATAATTGATTTATAAATGCGATTATAATGAGAATTGTGGTTTTTACTTGATGAATAATTTTTTGGTTCATATTATGATTATTTCAAAAATTTTAGTTAATTTTAGGAAAATTTCAAAATTTGGGGGTATTTTGGACTAGGGAAAATAGACCAATGACATTGTGACATGTGGCAACCTTGTATGTTGACACATGGCCCACATGCAAGGGTCAAAAGTAGTCACGTGTGTTGCTGGTGAGAAAAAAAGAACAAAACATGGCTGAAGCTTTTGGTTGTTCATCGAAAGTATGCATCACAAAATTCTCCTTTGTTTTAATCGTCACCGAAACACTATTTTGGGTTCTTACATCAATATTATCCTTTGCAAAACAAACATTTCAATTTAGTTAGTGTTTGTTTCTGCTTAATCTTACTATTTTCTTCCCCAACTACCGAAACCTAGTTCTTTACTATCAATCACTATTGGAGTTTTTCTAAAAAATCAAGTAAGTTGTGTTTTAGGTTTTTGGATACTATGTAAATGATTTTGATGATATTTTAGTGCTGGAAATGAATTCATGCATAAAGGAAAGCTTCGGTGATGTTGAGAATGAATTATATGAAAATTATGTGAAATGGAAAAAATACAGAAAATGTGCAGACAATGTTTATGAGATTGTGAGAATTTAAGTTTATTGAGATTTAGACAAGTGAAAAAAAATTAGAATGAGGTTTTGTGTCTCTGGAGTGAATTTTAATCTTGGTATAGTGTGGAAGACATGAAAATGTAGTAGTGAGAGAAAGCAGAAAATGATGAAATACATGTATGTTTTCGATTTTTGATGATTGAATATAAATTTGAATTTGAGTTGTTTTGGAAGTAAGTTGAATTGAAATGGGAGAGTAACGGTGTGTAGAAATGATGAATTAACATAAAGAAGAGAGGGAGAAGAATTCTTCAAAATTTCTGGAATTAGAATGCACGGTTATGCACTACTGTTGCACGACTGTGACACTACTGTTGAAGGTGGAAGTGCACAATCATGACTCTACTGATAAAATTGGCATTGCACGATCGTGCACAAGCACAAACGTGCATCTAAAGGGTTTTCTCAACTGAAGAACTTTGATTCTTTTGACCATAACTTTGTCATCCGACCTCCAAATGTCTTGGAACATAAACCAATAGACTCCTAAGACATTTCTATTTCTCTCTATAAAAATTTAGAGCCATCTAAATTCATTTAAAAATGATTGATTGAATGAAAGTGATGATGTCTACTAGAATATGATGAACTGGAGTGTTTTCATTGGACAAGGTTTGGTATTTTGATTATATCTTGATCTTTAGAGCTCCAAATGACTTTATTCTTGATTTAAAATAAGATAGAGACATAAGGCTACAATTTGATGAAGAAATAAAATTTCAATTCTAATTTTAAGAATTCTGTTGTAGTTTAAGAATAGCCTGAAATGTTTTGAATATAACTTTCACTATACTAAATCAAATGGAATCATCCTAGTGTCATTAGAAACATAAGAGGCAGGAAACAATTGTTTAGAAAAAAGTGTTATATAAATACTCCATTATCTTGATCTTAATGATCATGCAAAGTAGACCTGAAAGTCTATTTTGAAAGGAAAGTTGGAATAGTTCATGAGTGTATGAATTCTGGCACATTTGGATTGCATCAATTTATTATAAAATACCTAGGAATTTATCACTGAACATGCATATTACATGATACATTAATAAATGTGCTTATTTAGTTAAATGAGCAACGTAATAATTTGAAAATATATTTGATTACATATAGAAGAGCACGTCGAACGATCGCTTTCAGATATTGCCAGGACTTCAAGGCAATAAGCAAAAGGGAGCAATTGTGAGTAATTTATGATGATCTCACTTTGATTTGTTTTGCTTGATACTGATTTGAATTGATATGTGTCATGACTCGATACCACATTAGGCTCATGACAACCGCCACATACTCGAGTTAAGGACACTCGCAGTATCCTTAATCAAACAATGCAAGGCTAACTGAATATCTCTTTTTTAAAAAAAAATTGGGCAACACAACGGTTGTATTTTAAAAATCCCAAAACCTACAAATGATCTCAAACACACTTTTATATTTACATCCAACCACAACTTCAGGACTCTCTAGTCCACTTAAGGCAATCTCAATAGTAGTGTTGAAACTTCGTACATAAAATCATTTATAAACACCAAACAATCAAAAGTTAACTTACAAAGTCATAAGGCATAACTATATAACACAGTTCACTAGCTACTAGACAACAAAAATAAAAACTAAGAAACTACCCACGTGTGGTAATATCCTAAAAATGTTAAAAGACCCCATGATCCACTCAAAGCTTCAAACTCACTAAACTAACCAGCATAGTTGGAAAGTGGAGGGGGTTGAGTACATTAGGTACTTAGTGAGCAGGAAAAACATATATCACAGATAGAATTGGTTCATACCAAGACGATGTAGATAACCTATGAAGTGAATATATCACGCATAGAAAACACATAAGCCCAGCCTATGACTTAACGTATACTGGTTAGGAACCATATAGGCCCAACCTATTAATCACCCATACAGTGAACATATGATCCAGTTCCAATATACAAATGTATAAAAACATCAGATGTATAAATCAAACCTCATTGGAGAACAAATATCAGACTAAGCCAAAACAATAATGTGTGACACCACTAGTTGGCAAAACTAATGGGCACACCCATTGATTATCGGTGTTGGCTCGACTTTCATCCGTGGTGAGTCTGAACTACAGTCGACAAGAGCGTCATGACCCTAGGTGATGACCTCGTCGGTGTCCAGACCCTAAGTGTGGAATCACCCGTGAGTCCCATAGAAAAGTGTTGATACAATGACTCGACTTTAATGTACCAGCGTCAAGGATATGGGGGTCACTTAATTAGTTGTGCCTAGCACACGATTGGCCAATCGTTTCCTCACTAATCACAAAAATCATATGCAACATTTAAGTATCAAAAATCAAGTAAAGCATCATGTTTTTATTTATCGGTCCAACCGATAAAATGAAACTGTACCATGGCTCTAAGCCAAAAGAGAACAAATACATGCAGAATACATGACTCGGTTATGCTTATGTAAATTCCAAAACATTATTTCACGCAATAAAAGTCATCTTTTGCAATCCAAGTGCAAAGTTATTAAAAAATGTAGTTTCATAAAATAATGCAATATTCTTTGCACTTTAAACTCAGATTTGTTAAAAACAAGAAAATTTCTCAAAATATGTAATAAAAATATCAGTTTTAAAAAACCATGTTGAAACATTATTTCATAAATAAAAGTTATTTTTTGTACTTCAAATGCATAGCTGCTCAAACAATGATGTTTATTAAATACCTAAACATATTAGCATCCATCTGAAATACAATTTTACCATACGTTGCCTAGGTTCAAAATTCACATACAAGTCATCTTACTTGTCCTAGGATGTTCTAATCCTATTTGAGAAATACGATTTTCCTAACTCACCTTAAAAGAAGATGTACTCTCTTAACTTCAACAATCCTCGGTACAAGTTCCCTACTTTACAGCTTCCGAGCTTTTATACTTAAAAAGACATACAATGAAATTACTACTTAAACATAAATTTCATATTCATACACCATCATATTAGCTTCTTCTTTTTTTAATTTTATAACGCATTTAATGCCTTTAATCCAAACTTATTCATTTCATAATATAATTAAGCATATCTTTATCCAAGCATATTAGGCCTTTACTTGTCATTATAAGCAACAGTTCAAGTTCCCTCTAAGTAAACATGAAAGCCTTTTTCCAATGCACACCATCAAAATCCCTAAATCCTAAACCGAGTTCACTTAGGTATTTTTTCAAACACCTAAAGGCACAAACTTGAAAGCCCCTGTCTAATGTACTTCTTCCTCATTTTCCATCATCAATTCACTTCATACATACATAATTAACATTATAGAGTTCATTTAAACCATCAATTTTGAAAGATATTCAAAAATTCACAAAGTTTCACCTAAAGGGGACAATTTCAGTTTTGACTTAAATAACCCTCTCCATGACATATTTCATTAATCTAAACCATGTTTCATGCATAATCAAGCATGGAGAACAATTTATATTAACACTAAACTCAAAATCCTAATGTAGAGAGAGATGAGACAAAATTTACCTAAAACTTCCTTTAGTGATATCTTCCAATCTTTGAGAATTTCTCAAATCTAATGATAGATTTGAGTTCCTTGACCCCAAATTAGCTTAGAA